>JAOVYX010017234.1:0-52127 GCA_035668315.1 Drosera spatulata
TTTTTTTTTTTTTTTTTTTTTTTTTTTTTTTTTTTTTTTTTTTTTTTTTTTTTTTTTTTTTTTTTGAGTGATGAGAGCATTTGGCTGTGGTGAGAACAATGAGATTGGTGGGGTTGAGTGGTCAGCTCATGGGGAGAGCGACAAGGTGCTTTGCCGGGCAGGTGCCCTGTGCCCCTTGGTCTCGAGGAGTGGTTCAAATTTCAATATGTGTTTGACATCTACAGATTTTTTTTAAAAAAAATAAAAACAAAAACAACTGAGGAGTATATTCTTGGAATCGTGAGTTCAAATTTTTGAATAAAACAGATGTTGGTATAAGATAAAGAATTTCATCCACATCTCCCCAGTAAATTTTCGTGGCAGGAGGAGTATATGCATGAATCATGAATCGTATTCATATCAGTACCGAGCACCGGTGGGGGATGACACGGAGAAAACACCAAGAAAATCAAATAAAGGAGATCGAGACACAGAGGTAAGGAGAGCATGGTGATTGACATGGTGTTAATATTGATGCTAGAATACTAGCAACAGGTGGTGCATCTTTCCTCGCTTGTTATCTGGCGTTTTCAATTGCCTATCCTATATATCTCCACACAAACAACCAAATCAAGGTAAAAGTTAAATTGATGTGTGCAAATGTACAGATTGTTAGTATATTGTACACTGAGAGTCATTACATGCTCCTCTGTTTTCAAGTCATGTTCGTGTATGATAAAGAGTACTTCAAATTTGACTAGACAAGTTGCTCCATGTGGAGTGGATCACCATTTTTCTCTTAAATTTCCCGCATGAGATAGAGAATAAGTACTCTGTGATAATAAGCATAAATGCCTTAGGAAAATATCAAGCGGCATGCATGGTAGGATCAACTATGCATGCATGGTAGGATCAACTATGCATGCAGTATCTGGACCAACAACTTTCAAGAAACACTTCCCCCGCTAAACCATGAATTCAATTTTCAACTGTAGCATTGGTTGGTGTTGTTGCTTAAACATTTCAAGTTCAAGGTCTGAAGAACAGTACTAATTGAGCTAGGAGAATATGTGATTGTTTAGAAATTAACTCTAATAAAAATCGAATCACAAATTTAAAATAAGGCTTCTTATGGAGTATATGTTTATGACGTAACTTAATTTCTCGGACACATCGATTCGTTTCATTTTGTTTTTCCTTTTTATGCATACATAGCAGTAACAAATATGTCCTCCATCCTCTTTAATTATGAGATGATATACTCCATCATATGTACAGCAAATATTCCTCATCTTATCCACATATATACAGGTATGGCAACACTTCAACATCAATCGACATCTCATTTGCTCTTTGTCTTCCATGATCTATCCATATATACTTAAAAAGAGAAGGAAACGATATAGTACCACAATATCCAGCTATATACACATGAGAGTGTTTCAATTAGTTCTGGAATTTGCAAATCGGTACGCGGAGACATACACAGCGCGTTACCCTTTCATGAACACTGGAAATGGCAATGTGGGTCTGAAGTGTCCTTTTGCTTTAGGACTGTGCCCTCCAAGTATAGGGTTGTTTGCCCTTCAAGCCAGATCAATGGACTAGCACTGCTTCATTGTCTGTCTGAACTTTCTGTTAAAGGAGTATGATCAGATGCAACATGTGTGGGAGAGAAACAAATACCGTCTTTTATCTCTATTATTTATTTATTTTTCGTTCTTAGATGTTAAATTTTTAATAATATGATTGAAAAAATATTATTTATCATCAAGCAGATACATAAATATCATTTTTTCAACCTCAATTGCTCGTTTAATATGGTTCCAATCAAGTTGTCACTTCTCCATCTCTCCTTCTCTTCCAAAAGGTACAACGCCCTCAAACTCAATCCAAAGTATCATCAAACGGCGGCTTTCCATCATATTCAGGCAAAGTTGGTGTGGTCATCGATCACTTGATCCAATCCCTAATATTGATGTGGTCACTCCATGTGCTCGTCCATCGATCGATCTCCATTTCCGCATTTTGGTTCCTTTGACTTGCACTTAGCTCTAGACAAACTCGTACATAATTGGTCCCTTTGGACCCTAACCATACATCGATTGCGACTCGGTTTGTAATTAACTGACTTCTATCCCTAGCCATAGGAATCTACACTAAGGCATTATGATGTATGTTCTTTAAAGTAGGTTTGAAAGACTCCGAACGAAGTTTAGAAATCAAGTTGTTTAATGAAAAGATGGTCCTTAATTAATTTGTCCATCGTTTATGTGGAAAGATGTCGTGCTACGTAGATGACCAAATAATCATGATTTGTCGAGAAATCAGTTTTATCAAAAATCTGAATTGATGATAGAATAACACTCCCCCTAGACAATTAATAGAAAAGGGAACTCTGCTACCATGTCGAAAAAACAATTCTATCAAAAATCCGAATTGATGAATGAAGACGCACTTATGTGTATCTATCATGTCTTGTTTAGAGAGTTAGGGGCGCTAGACGAAACAAAGGCACGTCCAAAGATTAGCAAAGGTCTTGGCCGTGATCACCTCTTTTCCTGACGAAGAGTTCAGAAAATGTTCCTACACAAGGTGTTGAGCCATTGATCATATAGTGGAGAAAGAAATGCTTAGCATTTTTAGTGTTACACGAGTGATGATTTAATTAACTTGCTCTTTCTGTTTGGATAACTATATATCCTATTAGCAACAACTAATTAATTGAGACTTTGCATTCAAGGAATCCTGCAACTAGTTAAACTTTCCCTTTTCCTTTGTTAAGGGTCTCTCATTATCCACATTAATGATAGTAGTGTGAGTGCGAAGTTCACGGACAACAAAAGTCACTCCAAAAAGTTAGGGTGCCCTTTATTCTTTTTAAACATATAATGTTGTGGCCGACAAACAATAAATCGTGACTACTAATCTAATCCATGAGGGGAGATTATAACATAGAACTTGTATTCCAGATGATTTTTTTTTTTTTTTATGACGAGGGTGTCCGGGCCACCTCGCACGCACTTCAACTAATTCCCCCGACACTGGTAAGGCACCCCCCACCAGCATCGGTTAAACCTTTGACCGAAGTCAACGGGCGTGGCCCATCTGAATTTTGAGGCTAGTGGGATTCGAACCCAAGACCTTCAATAAAAAGGTTGAGTCGAACACCACTAGATCAACGCAGGTTGGTTCAGATGATTTATATTCCCTCCATCCAAAAAAGATTATATTATTTTAACCGCATACGTATGATGATAGAAGATTTGATCGATGTTACAGAACAATCAAAAGTTATTTTTTGAGAAAATATCATGAAACATTAATCATAGTAAATATTACGTATTATAATCATGAACCAATAAAAAATTTACATCGTATCGTTTATATAACTAACGAAACTCCTCAAATTACGTATTAAATAATACATGGAGAGAAAACGTTATAATAATTATGAGATGGAGATAATACTATCATGAAATAGACTAATACAACTTGAGCCTTGAGGGTTAGTAAAAAGGTGCTTCACTAAATTGGTCAAACTTGGTGGAAACGTATGAATTAGCCCAATTTGTTAAATACTCCTATTGAGAAAGAGACCACGATCTATCAAGAAAGCTTACATTGTCCGTTGTTCATTTTTAAGAAGTAATCTATATACCTCAATAAAAAGCTTAAACGGATTGATAGTATTATCTATACCAACAAGGTGCATCTTTCTTTTCTATAACCTATCACTTTACGAAGTAATACTGAGATGGATGATCTCCTGAAAAATTTCTCATGATATGTAAGAGTGAGGCAAAAACCCACTGAAAAGACCAACGTTGATATGTGGGATCAATGCTGAGTTTGAAAAACGATTCATAGTAGCAATCCGATAATAAGGATTGGTCGGGACGTTACATAATCGATCTCTCAACTCATGATTGATGAAATAACATAATTTAAAGAATGCAGTAAAAAATAAAATACAAAAAATTGCCATGTTTTGGATTGTAGGTGGCAAGTTGCAGCCTTGCAGGAGCCTAATTTGCTGGTATTGTTGTTTTGTAGGAGGCTGGAAAACGGCCATGGCTTTGTCTTTTCTGAAACTCTTGGTTGTTTTCCGCCCGAGCAATGTCATTACAATTTAAGTGTAGGGATCTCCTTTTGTTATGAAGCAGATAAGGTAGAAGACTGTCATGTTTGTTTCCTTTTCCCATTGATACAACGGGTCAAAGCGGTAGCAGCGGCAGCCACCGCACTACTGCGGCACCAAAAAAAAAAAAAAAACATTGTGAGTGCCATAGCAGCGTTGCGGCTTTATCCCGTTGATACAATGCCTATATCGCATGCAATGTTGCAAATGCAATGGGTGTACATGGATCCACTAGTCAAGTTCCGATTCCAATAGAACACACAGGACAAGTCCTTACCATCCGTTGATTATTAGGGGCATCCCATAAGCGGAGTAAGTCTAAATTTTCCTTCAGCAACCTCCTCGACACAATATATCTGTTAGAAAGTTCTAGGCATATTCCAAAAATGAAACCCTTATCTTGGTAAATTTGTTCATTAGAGGATTGAGCCGGGAAACACTCATAAGGAAGTAGAACTCTTTTAATATTTGTTTTCTTCCTCCACAAAACTTGAACCCGAAACGAGTTTAAAACCAAAAATAAAACCCTTTTATGACAGTTCTCGGAATGATAACGAATAAGAGTGCTTACACACCTTAACATCGCTATATAAAGACCCCATTCAATTAATTATGAGAGACTTTGGGACCATATATGTGCTTGCATGGTTGGTCCAAACACGGCTAGACAGCTATTCTGATCAAGTCACTCATCCAGTTTTGGATCAATTAGGTTTCACTTTCCAAGTTGCACAAACCAGCGAAGACAAGTATTACATGTCATGAGAATGATCTATCGGCTACACCATCGAAGATAAAGTTATCCATTACGACTGGTTCGTGATCGTACATGTGCTGCATCTGAATTAGACAACATTTGATCCTGGCTACTACTAAGATAAGGTGCCAGATAGAGGAGAGGTTCGTGGACAGAACTTGGTGAAGAACTTTTTGGAATAAGCACGCATGGATGGTAAGAGCACATCGAGATATTATTACAAGCATAGTTTCATATAACAAAAGATCAGTTTCTAAATACAAAACAGTAGAACAGTAGGAGTATAACAGGCAGTTCCACGCTTGCTTTTTGTAACTGTATACTTATGAATAAAAATCATTCTAACCAGTACATCCAATTGCTATCTGAGGGTGACGGGAAAAAAAAAAACAGTAGTCTAAACAGACAGTTACATGTTAACTTTTGGCACAGGGTCAAGGGGATGGCTGCTGGAGATGTAAATTTTGTACACTGAAGCTTCTTCTGCCATTGTTAATCTCCTGCCACTGTATGACTGAAATTCGTTATGATCCATTACCAGAGGGCAGCTGGAAGAAGCAAACTTCAACCTGAAAAAATCATCTTGCATTGCCGCCGGGGGATAAATCCCGCATGGAATCTCTTCGAGGTGGTCGGAGATGTCATGAATCAAAAGGAATTGTTATGAACACGAATCACTGTCATTGAGGATTAAGAGTAGGTATGAAGCCTTTGGCGTGCTGGCTCTCCATTTCTAACAGCATTAAAGACTTCTGCCGTTGGTATCGGTTTCTTTTAGCAGCAAGTGCTGAAAAATAAGTCAGAATCAAGGGTGGCATTATTCGAAGAGAACAAAACCCATGATCAGTAAGATAATTAGATTGCCAAGGCTAACGATTGCTTCATGCCTTATCTATTTACTGATTTGCATGCATAATAGGCAACAACAAACTGCAGGAATCATATCATTGATATGCTCAAGTAGACAAGGCAAAAGATAAGGAATTTTACTCAAGGTACTCACACATCAAGTCATGAGGTAGACCGAAATCATAATCATTTCTCCTTCTCCTGATGCAAATGTAGGTAGCCAGCAGCAGCAGAGCAAAAGTAACTGTACATGTTACTGCAACTGCAATCTTTCCACGGTTCGATAATCCACCATTGTGCCAAAAGAAAGGGCATTCAGGCAAGGAAGGCACACCACACAAGCCTTTATTGCCAGATAGACTGCAAAGGAAATTTCAAGAATCAGAGTCAACGAAAGGCCACCAGAAGAAAAGTAATCCATCTGAGCAAAATGCAACTACAAGCAAGGCAAAGCTGATGAATGCGGCTGCATGAGAAGGTTGAGTTCCAACATCGTAACATGAAGTTTGGCCATAGAAATTTCCATTTCCAAACTGTAATATATGGCAGATAAAACGAATTTTGTGACCATTAGTAAAAGCATTTGATGATGTTTGGTGGGATCTATGAGCGAATTCTATGGTCTGGAATTTGCAAGCCACCAAAACAAGGCCACGAATATTAACGTACTCAATGACTCCTCCGTGGAGACCGATTGAGTAAAGTGCGTCTGGGACTTGACCTTCCAACTGGTTGTTATTTAGAAGCCTGTAAACGATGAAAAACATCAGTAAGGGAGTTGACTCCATAAACCCGGTGAAAGCTAGCACAATGTACATGAACCACTAAGGGATCCTAAAAGTACAGAAGTAACAGAACAGCTCACTTATACAAAGCAAAACAGCACAGAATTATGTCTTTTCAAGTCATCAATAGGGTATGGAGTTCTCTACATGATCCTCTGCAATCATTTTACACTAGAAGAGAACATACTTTGGTAAACCATGATACAGCTCGTTGATCAAGAAAATTAAACTGGTTGAAATCTACAGAGTATGTTCAAGATGATGCTTTGGTGAACGCCAGCCTGATTCTTGTGTAACCTACTCGAGACGACCTAAGTCTCACTGGGATAAAAATGTATTGCCCATGGCAATGTATGATATATCCAATCCTGACATGATGCTATGAGCTGATAAAGAAAAATATCAAGTTTTTTCCTTGCAAAGAATCTGGAGGTGAAAGACAAACAGAGCATCAGATTAAGGAACCAGGATATTGACAAGAAAATCTGGCTTTCACTCTGGATTTTGAAACTACATACTAGAAGCCTGGATTTTCACAGTGATATACTTTCAGCAATCACCTGGATGCACCTCAACTATAGCAGCTTTGAAAACAATAAAGCATTCTATATAGTAGTGCTGTGTTCTGGGATATGTCACTTCTATACAGTATTACATAGGAGGCATTTTCAGACCTAACTTTAAGCACACAGATGGCTCTTCACTTGCACCATACTCTCACGAAAAAGCATTAGCTGATCTAGGGATCAACAGCAAAGGTATAGAAACAAATTTATATCAAAGTTGACAACCACTTCGAGACGCCAATCACAAAAATGGCAACACCGAAATCAAGGTCTGCATGAATAATAAAGTGAAGGAGATGCCAAACTGTGAACGCATGATTCTTACACAAGGTGTAAACTTGATGAAGTCAGACTATCAGGAATAGAACCTGTAAATCCATTGCTTGATAAATCACTGCGCAGAAAAATGAAAAATAAGTCAATGAAAAAAGGCCTCATATGGATGTCAGATTCAGCATAAACAGAACATCATCAATTGGAAGCTTTGAGTATACCACCTTACAACTATATCCCGACCAGAAGCAACAGGTAGAGATCTAATAGAGTCTCTAAAATTAAAGGAACAGGAGATAATCTCAAAAATTGCCATAATTACCAAAAAAAATTTCATTAAGTGAAACATGGAGTTATCCGCGGAGAGAGACTGGATAATAGCACAAGGATGACTGTAAGAGTGAAACTCATACTTACAGCCGTACAAGAGATTGTTTACCAATCCCTGAAGGTAAGGAGCCAACCAAAGAATTTGAACTTAAGTTCCTGTCGATCAACATAAAAAGGAATTAGACCAACAATCTACCATTCGAAAAGGTACCCAAAAAACATACTTACAAGAGTCCACAATGACAAGTAGACATCTACCACGTACAAACAAGTTACAGCATCATCATCCTTAAGAAATCATTGCATCAAGCTAAAATCCATGATAAAGGATTATTTCACTATGGTTCTTGAAAAAACCCTAATCAAGACGAATAGCTTTATTTGGCACGGTAAAGGACTAAAGTTTATTCACAGACGTGGAAAAGAGTGAATGATATAGCGCATCCCGAATTCCAGATGTCATGGAGAACATGATACAAGACAGTAGAATGACTTAGTCGTATCCTCATACCCTAATCAAGATGAATAGCTTTATTTGGCATGGTAAAGGACTAAAGTTTATTCATAGACGTGGAAAAGAGTGAACGATATAGCGCATCCCGAATTCCAGATGTCAGGGAGAACATGATACAAGACAGTAGAATGACTTAGTCGTACCCTCGTAGCCGACCATGTAAAGAGATGAAGACTTGGTTTGTTGTTGTTGTAGTAGTAGTAGACGTGGAAGAGAGAGGAAGAGGGCATATTATAGTCGAAGGTACTCCACCTTAACCAATTTGGTCATCGCTTCGCTGTCATCTTTTCCTTTACCCACTACGTTACATTACATTATCAGAATATGAGCTCTCAAGAAGCAAACTAGCATATAATAAAGCACACATAATGAATAACAGCTGCCAGTTAGAATGACAGAACAAAAAACACTCTGGCTGCTACATTTGATGATAGTACTTACAAGCTTGCCAAATTTGTAAGAAGGCTAATTTGATCACTGATAAAGCCTTTAAGACCTTGACTTGAGAGATCTCTGAGAAAATCAGATATCAGATAAAGAAAATCAGATGTATCAGATAAAATTATTAGTTAGTGAAAGATATTGGTTAAAGGTAACGTCCAAGCTTGATAGGAAAATGCAGTGATAGTTCAATAAAGCATGTGATACAACTCAAAAAGCACAGCAGGTCCTGAATCTACAAACCAAGGTGATCAAATAACTGAACTGCAAGTATATTCAAATATACAGAGCCAGAACTGTTCGGCCAGCCAAAAACATAAACGGAGATGTTATGTTTTTCACCCGGTCATACATTATTACATCTCATCGCTTAAGCGCGGCCATACCTAAAATGAAAGGTTGACAATCTCCAATTCTCCATGACACAGAATTCAAAATTCCAACGCTTATGACTTCGTGATACATCATATACGGTCTGCTACTTTTTATAGCCATAACAAGGAAAGAAAGATATAATACAACGAAAGCATGTCAGAACTATGCTTCTTCTTGGCATACAGCATTTTACGATGAAATCCTCAAGGTATTGTTGACATCAACATATACTGAATAGCAATTCAGCTTTTGCATGCGGCCAACTCAAGCTATTTCTAGACAATGGATATCAATATACCGTTATCCATGTTATAATGATGAGTTAATGATCTCTATATATCTAGACACATGGGAGGTATCTACATAGTTCAGTTTGCTAAATCCATGACAACAAGACAGGAACAGAGCGAAAAACAATGCTCACAGTGTAGTTCTACATAGCAGCTTTCTTGTCATCATGTCCATGTCACTAGTATTCGTGCTTCTAAGACTTATGGATATGGATCCTCTGTTTAGGTTTAAACACAATTCAGCTATTTGGTACTTGGGAAATTTGGCCATAACACGAGGAAACCGTTTAAGGTTAGAAAAGTAGGCTATATGTACAAAGTTGTAACCTTCATCTTGGCAGCAAGGGAACCTAGTTAAACAATGATCCAATCCAGCCATTGGAGAGCGGAGGAGGGCCATTTTTATTAGAAATTCTTGTTAGTACACATCAAACAGCCTAGCATGTCCCCTTGGCACACAAATACATGGAAACATAAACAAATAAATAGGAAGGCCTTTCATCATAAGTTCAGTACCATATCTCTTAGAAACGAAATGTCCATGGGAAATGCGACTATATAGTCGTATCATGCCCATTCACAATCTTATATGTCATAACAGACTAAACAAGTACCATGAAATGGGCATGATATACCAAGGAATCAGATACAAGAAGCATGGGTTTGAATACTAGAATCCACTTGAGACTAAAATGGCAATAAACTGAGTATACATACATCTGAGAGACCACGAGGGCATTCCCATCCTTGTTAGTGCGACAAGTGACCCCTTCCCATGCATCCCAGGATGTAGGAGCGCATGGATCACCATTCCATCCCATTCTATCTGGTATACGCAATGAATCTTTCAAGGCCCTCATAGCTAACACTGCAACAAGAACAGCCACATTCCAATCTAGTATAAGACACGGTAGCACGCTACAACCCCCAAAAAAAGATGACCTAGGAACTCAACTCTGAACTGAACACAAATCACACAAATCAAAAGCTATGTTTGACCACAAGAAGATGCCATCAATAGAAACACCTTGGTTAGGAACAGTGGCAAGATCATTCGGAACAAGAGCGTAATTCTCCAACCCGCAAATCATCGGCACACCAACAACTGGCACCAACCTCACCGTCAACATATCTGTACTCAAATTCTTCGCAACATAATGCCAATCGAAAGCAACAAAGCCTCCAACCTCCTTGAACACATCGATCCGTTTCACATTAACCCCATTCACCAACACATCGAAAACCCTCTGCCCCGCCTTACTCACAGTCCCATCAATCTCAGTGAAATGGAACCACAGCAAGTAATCCAACCTCGCATCGATTGCCAATTCATACTCCAACACCGTCCCATTCCCACTCCCCACCGTCACCGCGCTCTGATACAGCTTCATGGGGAAATAATCCGGCGCTACATCCACATTCCCCACGCTCTTCCCCGTCTCGACCGCCACCATCCCCTTCGCCTCCTTCGACCTAAACCCTACATCACTCTGCCATGACCTCCCGAACCGATCCCTATCGTGGCTAAACCCCGGGCCCCACTGCGCGCTCCCGCAACTCATCCTCCCATAATTGACCATCACATAACCCTCCCCGATCGATCCGGCATCGTACGCCGCCGGATCGATCTGCACCACCTCGAGGGACGCGATCACGGGCGGATCGGTCGCGATGCTGTAGAGACAGACCGACGCCTCGTCGTTGTCGACGAAGGCGAAGAGATCGGAGTAGGATCCGTCCCTGGCTAGGGTTTCGGGCCACGGGGATCGGAATTCGAACACCACCGTGCCTTGTACCGATACCTCGAAGCTCGGCGGATGCGATTTTCCATCATAGTTATCGTAGACGATGAATGCGCGGAAGAAGAACCTCGACGATGGAGAGGAAGTGACGGAGTGATCATTGGTGGTGGTGGTTGGGATGAGGTAGCAGTTTTGTTTGCCGGAGACGGTGGGAGGGAAGAAGCGGAGGGTTTTTTCGGAGAGGAGAGGGAAGAGGAGGGGTTCGGAGACGACGGAGACGGAGCCGCCGGTGGTGTAGTAGCGGTCCGAGAGCCAGGTCGTGTTGAATTGGTCGAGAGTGGTGGTGGAGGCGCCGCAGTCGATGTGGTACGAGATCGAAATGTCTGCAAGAGAAAGAAAGGAAACAATAATAATAGTAAGTGTTGGTCAAGTGATAAGTTGGAAAGTTATGAAAAATTCGGATATTATCAGATATCGTTCCAAGGGACGTGATGGGAAGGGAGCTTACTTGGGGATGGGAGGGAGAGGGAGAGGGAGAGGGAGGTGAGTGGGAGGGAAATGAGGAGGAGGGAAAGGAGGGGAGTGGTCATGGTAATTGTGATGGAGTTGGGGATGTGGTGAGATTGGCGGACATTGAATTGGATGTGGAATCAGTAGGAATCGAAGTGGTTGCTTGACTTTTGTGGTGGTGGTGGCGGCCGTGGATGAAAGCGGGGAAGGTTGATGGAGATGGGAGTAGTAGTGGCCGAGGGGTAGCAAATTGTGGTCGCCGTGTTTTCATTTTGCGGGGATATAGGTGGTCAACTGTTGGTCCTACCAGCTTTGAGATTTCCGTCCATTTTCTTTTTACTCGGTAATCACCAATAATGAATCAATCTGTGATTACGGATGGGCAACTTGGTATGGCGTGAGCACCCGCGGCAGTTTCCTAAATGGTTCTCTAATCTGTCAAAAAAAAAAAAGAAAAAAAAAGGTTATATCTCATTTAAATTTTAATTTTTTAAAATGTTTTATTCAAATTGTTAATATTATTATATTTAATAATTTTTTTCATATAAAAATATTAAATATATCTATTTTATATTACATCAACTCATCAATCATTATTTTTCTTTCCTCTTTTCCTCATTTTTTTATCTCACACTCATAAATACAAAGTTATCATTTCTTATTAATTCAACACACACATAAATTATCGTGTTGCATCAAACCGTTGTAATTTGAAGGAACGGAGGGAGTGGATTTCTTTATTTTTATAGGACTTTTTATATTTTCTGTTTAAATTTATTTGCAATTATTTTTAACAATTTCAATTTATTTGTAATATTTCTATTCGTTCTTTATTCCTTAGTAATCAATTTATGCCTCCTTCCTTCTCCACTCTCATTCTCTTTTCTAAACTCCACTTACACTCCATTACCACTAAAAAAATACTCTTTTTTCATCGAATTTTATAAAAATTCAACACACATATAAAACTGCATGTCAGATCAAACCGTTGCAAACAAATTAGGATGGGAGTATCTTTTTTTATATATATAATATTTGAGAAGGCGTTTCATTCTCTGTATAATTTATATCATTGAAATAATATAAAATTTATATATTTGTTAGAAAAAAGAGAGAATTAGGATTACATATATTAATATTAGTAGGAAGGGATAAGAAGGGAACAATGTGTTTAGTTTTTTTAAAAGATAATCAATTGGTAATTGATGAAGAGAGATATGACCAAATGATAAATAAGATGTAAAAAAGGAGACTATTTGATAATAAACACTATATTATAAAATTTTCTAAATTGAGTTTTATTAGCTCTAATATATAAAAATAATTATATAAAATTATTAATGATAGATAAATATCTCAAGATAATATGAAAAATCAATATATGAAAAATGTGAAAGTTTGTATAGGGAATCGATATAGGTAGAGTAAAAAAATTGAATCCTTACACAAAAAATGACACTGCAGTGTAACAATGTATTACAGGGAGAAAGAAAGGGATACTGCTGCGAATGGTCCGAAGACATTAACAAGTTTCATCTAAATTATGAAAAAAATAGGATTGATTTTGAATCAGTGAAAATAATTGATTTTTATTTAAATGGAACACTTTTTTTTTTTTGGACAGATTGATTATTTGTCGCATTAAGTTTTTCAACCATATATTTTCTATTTTTATAAAAAATAAAAATAACTCAAATTGATTTAAAATCAACCTCTAGCAACACGATTTTCGATATTTATTGTTGGTTAATGAAAAGGGTTTCGTTGACCGGTGTTACAATCGCACTCCAAGGTGATCACTTTGTCATTGCATCTTCCCAGTCAGTCACATTTTGTCCGTCCATGGTTCAGATTGTTGCTACGATGTTGGAGAAGTGTTGATGGTTCACGGCTATGAGTAAAACAAATAGGGTTGCAAATTGCGTGACGAATTATACGTTATACATTCCTCGTGGTTCTCAATTCTTTGCACGTCCTCTGGAGCTGTTGAAAATTACGTATATTTCACTCTGCTCATATCTTTAGACGGGATAGTGTGTGGGCTTGTTGGTTTGGATTGCATAATATGAACATTGGCTTCTCGTTTTTGCCCAAAGCCCAATCCATGCAACGCATGGAAAGTCAGAGGCTCCAGCCCAGACTGACCCAGCCCACTCTATTCCAACGACAACGTGTAAGTTGTGGTGCACATTCCTCGCCAATCCCCATTTCCTAACCCCTTCACATCCACAAAAATACCTGAATTAACCGTCACCATCATCCCAAAAAAATCAAACAATTTTGCGTCTCAAATCCACACTTACAACGCTAACCCATATACCAAAACGATTCCTTGCAGCAATTTCACAGTCCATTATTATGGAAATCACAAAATTTGAATCTGGGGTGGTTGTAGCAGAAACCCTAGATTGAAGTGAGTGAAGAGAAGCAGTGAGCTTTGAGTTGTGTATTGAATCAGACCCGTCAGTGTTTTGCTAGTCAAGTTGATGCTTTGTGCATAAATCTGATTACCCATTGGGAGAAATGGCGACGATTGGTGTGAGTAGAGTGTTGGGATTAGGAGAAATCAGCAACCTCCGTGGCCTGAACCCTAGGCTTCAATGCCCTTATCGTGGCAAAACCCTGATTATGAAATCTCCACATCTGTCATCCTCCACTAGATCAGGGAGATGCCGAGTTGCGGCCGGAGGTGGGTTCGAGGTGCTCGAGGCGGTTCATGGGCTGTTCTTGGGTGTTGGAGTTGGGTTGCCGTGTACTGTGATGGAGTGTGGGGATATCATATACAGGAGCACTCTTCCGCGGCCTAGCGGGCTCACGGTGACTGTTCCCGGGGTTTTGTTGACGTTGAGTGCGATTTCGTACCTTTGGGCGACACCGGGTGTGGCGCCCGGGTTCTGGGACATGTTTGTGCTTGCCTTTGTTGAGAGATTGTTTAGACGCACTTATAGAAAGGTGCTTGAATGTTGCTGGTGTGGTGATCTCTTTGTTGCTTGCTTTGTATTATACTGTGTAGTGATCACTAAACGTTATGATCGAGGATTTGGGTTTGAGATGCAGGATGATATTGTGTTGGGAAAGAAGTTGGGCGAGGGGTCCTTTGGAGTCGTTTATAGAGCTTCATTGGCTAATAAATTATCTCCCAAGGTATAATTGCTTTGTACGATGTAAATTTTACATGAATTCTTAGCCGCTTAGTTCTGTTCTAAATCATAATGAGCTACTTGTGAATTCTGTACTTGCCATTTGTAGATAAATAGCTTCCGTAGTTGTTTTTAAATTTATTAGCTAGTTCATTGCTGTTCCTTCAAGTTATTAGCTATGGTGTCTGAATTGCATGATTGGTTACTGATTACATGATTGAGAATAATGGCTTTGAGGAGTTATGATCAGGCATTATAATGGGTGAGACTTGAGATCCTGTTTGTTGCTTCTTGCACATAGACTAGAGGAATATGATATTGTCAAGTTCTGTGTGGAATCTGCCCACAAATATTCTGATTTGAGATCACTTTGTTGTTGGAATTTGTGTTTCACGTAGAAGGAAGGCGATGTAGTTTTGAAAAAGGCTACAGAATATGGGGCTGTGGAGATATGGATGAATGAGCGTGTGAGAAGGGCATGTTCAAGTAGTTGTGCAGATTTTCTCTATGGCTTTCTTGAGGTATGGTTTTTCTTGTTACTTGCCATCTTGGCATAAAGATATTCGTTTTGACAAGGCCACCGATTTTCAAACTCTTATTAGTTTGGCACATCTCTCAGAAATCTTCAAAGAAAGGCCCTGAATATTGGCTTCTATGGCGCTATGAGGGTGATTCTACACTTCAGGAGTTGCTGTTCAGCAGAGACTTCCCATACAATGTTGGTACTTTTTATCACATCTAGTCATGATTCAAAAAAACTTAGAAACGATGTCATTGATTGCGAAACTTCCATGTTACCGTGTGTTGCGATTGTGTATGCCTTAGCTAATTTAGGTTCTCGATTCCCCAAAGTTCTGAATATGGTTGATTGCACATCAGGTGGAAACAATGATTCTTGGAGAGGTCCAGGACTTGCCTAAGGGGATAGAAAGAGAAAATAGAATCATACAGACCATCATGCGACAGCTCTTGTTCGCACTGGATGGTCTTCATTCAATTGGGATTGTTCATAGGGATGTGAAGCCACAGAACATTATTTTCTCAGAAGGTAATATTGTCAAGTGTAATCAACTGACAGATTTTAGTTTTGATTGTCTATAGCCCTCTCTTGATCTTTGCAAGTTCAGGCAGGCTCAAGTACGTTCAAGATTATTGATCTCGGAGCCGCAGCAGATCTAAGAGTAGGCATTAACTATATTCCCAAGGAATTCCTCTTGGATCCAAGGTGACTGCTTCAGCAAATTAGTTACTTACTTCTTTATTTTCTTTCTATCTTCATTCCTCAAGACATGACTGAATAAGAAATAGTGCAAATTTCATGCATATGGTGTTAGTTCAGATTTGTGATGATAATGAAGCCTTCTACCTTTCGGCAGCATGATAATTTTATACTATCTTCGTCCCACAAAAGTCGCAACAGATTGACTTGGCACGCGTCTCAGTGCAAAGTTTGACACGTGTGCCACAACGATGAAGCATAGTTTTTGTAAATTTATCGTGAAATATCAATGGTTGTGTAAGTTATGTACTTTAACCTAATGCATGTTATGGGACGATTCGACGTGATTTGATATGAAAACAAGACTTGTATTCATGTGTATAGAATAGTATAAAATACGTATATATTGTAATATTTGTGGGACGGGGGAGTAACAAATTTGAGTTTTTAGTGGATTTAGTCACATAACATGATACTGGTGGAGTTGTGACTTAAACTTACGTGGTATAATTATGCTGTAAATGTATGGGATGGATAAATACATTTGCCCATGCGCATGTCCGGGAAAAGACATTTGCGTGAGGTGGGGTGTTGCATATGTTATTTTGGCGACTTCTAATATAAGATTGAGTTTTTTGTTAAATGCTCCTTAACCTGCTTTTGGCAGAAGGCTAAACATATTTCTGTCTAAATAGTGGTATATCTCAACTAAGATGATGCTGTGCTTGGGCTTCTAGTCTGATGCCATAATCCATTTGGGTCTCTACAGATACGCTGCCCCAGAACAATACATCATGAGCACCCAAACACCATCAGCTCCTTCAGCGCCAGTGGCGGCTTTGCTTTCCCCAGTACTATGGCAGGTCCTATGATCTACGCCTATCTGTCTGTGCCGTGATTAATTTAGTTCAGTAACATTGGATCGGATGACTTGTTACCCCTTTCCAAGATGGCTAATCGAACCTCAGTTTGTACTTTAACAGATGAACTTGCCCGACAGGTTCGATATATACAGCGCTGGACTCATATTCCTACAAATGGTAAGTAAATAGCTGCACAGCTCATCATCTGGTATCACAACTATTGATTTTTTTTTTATTTTTTTTTTTCTAAGTCTTTTTTATAAAGATTATATCTTTGTCTTTGATCTGTTTTCAACTCCTACAGGCATTTCCATCTTTTCGCTCCGACAGCAACCTTATACAATTCAACCGTCAGCTGAAGAGGTGTGGATATGACCTGACTGCATGGAGAAGCAGTGTAGAGCCTCGGGCGAGCCCTGATCTCAGAAGGGGCTTTGATCTGTTGGACTTGGACGGTGGGATTGGATGGGAACTCCTGACATCAATGGTGCGGTTCAAAGCAAGACAAAGGCTCAGTGCCAAAGCGGCGCTAGCCCACCCTTACTTTGATAGGGAAGGGTTGCTGGTCCTGTCTTTCACGCAAAAGCTGAGACTGCAGTATATTCGAGCTACACAGCAGGATTATAGTGAATCTGTGAGTTGGATTGTTCAGCTTATGGCGAGATCAGGGACCAAGAAAGATGGCGGGTTCACAGAAGCTCAGTTACAGGAGCTAAGGGTACATGCTTATAAACCATCATCACAAAGTTCTTTTTCATTAGTCTCTAAAACTAAAATAGAACAAAATCATTGGTCGCTAAAGGTCAAAACATGATCGGCTACCATGTTCAGTGACCATATATTGCCAGATTCTTTTCATAGTCGTTGAAAGTTTGTCACAAAGTAATTTGCTATTGCTCAATTCACAAACAGGTGCTGCATAAATAAACTCCGTCATGTTTGAATTTGGTGTTCTCGACCCCCTGAACTTTCGCTTACGGTTTATCGAGTCATCAAACTAAGCAAACGAATTTGCTAACTCAGAGAACATGTGTTTTTTTACCTAGGATATTGAGCCTGCGAAGAAAGGAAGTCCTCAAAGGAACGCGCTTGCATCAGCTCTGAGGTTGCAGCGGAAAATCGTGAGGAAGATTAATGAAAGCATCGATGAGATTAGCCAGCCGAGGAAGAGCATATGGTGGAGCAGATGGATTCCTAGACAGGAATGAGCATTGCTATACGCTTCGTCTCTTTGAACTTGGACGGTCAAACCTGTAAACTTGTAACTTTCCACATTGTATCATATAGCTTGCAAATACACAGGAAACTGTGTATTGTACAGAAGGAACCTGTTGTATATAAGGTTTTTGCATATTACGAGAATGCATCGTTGGCTCTCGATTTCCATGTGTACGGAGGTTACTGTATGCGTCGCGTGCTCATGTGGCACTTACTGTAACATTCCGTGGACGACTGCAGTTTTGAGCGTAAGCTGGCTTCATCGGGGAGAAGTCTCGAGATTGGTGTTGCTGGAAGTCCAAGGGACTCCTGGCATGTCTCGTTTGCCAGCAGTTCCTTGTACGAAAACCGCCATTTTCAATGGCAAAAAAATGGAATAAATCAGTCGTAATGACCTTGGAAGTTAATTTAATGGCTGTAGTATATGGAATTTGCAGTTCGATCAAACAATCTCTGATGACTAGATACGCGATCTTAATTATTAATCCACAGATTATGGACGACTAACTACTAAGGATTCTCGTCGGTTACTCCAGAGATTCTTATCGAGTCACATGAGTCTCCTGTTTCTTACACAATATTTGAGAATTGAGATCCTCTCCTTGAGGAACAGTGAGGTAATGGTAGAACGTGATTGCTAGGAGTATTAACTACTGTAAGTATCGCATTCCTAAGTGAGTCTTTTCATGCATATGTTCCCTCGATAATAAGTATTTTTCATTACATTAAATTTGCAAGGAAAAGTAAAGCAATTTGCCATATAAAAACTTACTGTCCGAAAGATTAATAAAATTATCGAGATTTATTAATCAGAGAATCCAAAACAGAAATCAGGATTCAGAGTGTCGAAAAGGACCTTAAGTAACTCTACTGTGCTTGGACTTCGTAGCAACAAAACAAACTACCAGAACAAAGTAAAACATGAGGTTTCAAAGACAATCTTGCCATAATTCCATGCTGAATCTATAAGAAAGAGTAATAGAAACATATGGGTTCCCCCCAAAGGAATCTAAACTCCATAACTCAATGCTTTTGATTGCATCAAAGGGCAAAATGGAGGTGTCAGCCACGAGAGTTTCACGTGCAAATCTGACTATATGTTCTCCATTAAGCATGCACCAGTTGTATATTTTAGTACCTCATTGTAGTACAGCTAACACAGCATGGCAATTTAATAATATTTTAACTTAAGATAACCTTATCACAAAGTATCGTGATTCCAAATCCATCACTTTATTTTTCGTAAACAAACATATGTGTTGTACTTGGAGTATGTTTTTCCGAACGTTGATTCGCTATTGAGTTTAGTGTCTAACATAAATGTCAGTGTAACTTATTATTTTGATAGATTCCATTAAAAGATTCGTGAAACTCGTATGATTTCTTCTTCAAGAGAATATATTGGACCAAGCGAATTCGAAGACGTTGTAAATCTAAGTGTGCTTGAAAGGTGACCACAAATGATCATCATCATATGAAGATTTTCTTCCCTAGTAAGGGATAATGCACATTATTAGCAACAGAAAACAAAGCAAAGTAGCTAACATTCATATAATCATATCATATGTCTTAATTCATTGAATACAGAAGGATCAAATGGATATCTCTCTGTTACCCAATTCATGAAATAGTCGACCCATAATGTTTGGTGGGTGGGTTGGGTTTATGCATAGTCAATATTAGGATAAGTTTCCCCACCCATAGAAAATGACCTAACCTAATAGTAGCAAATTGCCAATACTTTTGATCTTGAGATATCAAAACACATTGACACAATGGATAATGATTGCTTTACAAAGGAGCCCATTTTGCTTTCCCTTTTTTTGGATAACAAAACACATTTTAAAACAACCAAGTTATACTGCTTTAAAAGAGTCGAGTTAATAGAAGTCGATCGTGAACACATTAATCTCCCTCTAAAGTTTAGGGTCTAAACCATTGAATTAAGTTGAAGAATGTCATGATCTGTGTCAGTCGGAAACACTTCTTACTCTCTATATCTTTAACAAGTTTATAATTGAAAGACTTAATTGATCATTTTGAAAGCAGTTACATTTTCCTATTTTGAATGATAGAAAACTGTCCGGTTGAATAACAATATTATCATATGATGACATACTGGTAAATGTAAGACCATATCTGGGAGTCATAAGTCCATGAATTAAGGGTAAGGTGTGGGACCAATTAGGACTAATGTCCGGTAGGTTAGGGGGCAAACCCACGCCCTTTGTTTGGCCCCCCTTTCGTTGAGTGGAACTATACGTGCTTCGGACCTTTGTTGTCCAAACTCACTCTCTCTATATATAGCAACCACTCTTTGCCTTCACCCTCCATCACTTTCCCTGGCAAGTTTCATATTTCATCATATAGACCAAAACATCATCAACAAGATCAAGCAACAACTAATCATAGTTCCTTTTGATCTTATAGTGATCTCGAAGATGAAGATGAGCAGCGCGACGTTGAAGAGGAAGCTCGCGACGAGGGGGATTGGAGGGATGGTGAGGGAGCAAAGGGCTAGGCTCTATATCATTAGGAGGTGTGTTGTTATGCTCATATGTTGGCATGATTGAGCAAAGTCTCTTTTAACTATTTAGGCTTAGATGGAGGAGGAGGAGTATAACAATGTAACGGTCCTTGCTAGCTCTGATCTTTTGTTCGCGACGTTTTGTGTTTTGGTGATTCGTCATAGTAGGGATGATGGAACGATCGACGCAGAGTAGACGACGAGCCATTACGTGAGTTTGGAACTTTGGTCTTCGGAGAGAAGCATTGCGAATGATCGTAGGCTTGATCGGAATGTATGGTTTACTGATTATATGTGAATAGTTAGTAGCTATCTAGGTAGATTATAGTAAGTAGAGGAGTGATCGATAGCCAATTTTGTGGATTTTGATAAACTAGGGGATCGACTTATGGTTTTTTATCAACAATCGGATAGGTTCAATTAAAAATGACTCTGAAGTTTATCTTGGTTATGTATGCTTGTACCGTTATCCTACAGAGCTAAGAAGTCATTATATGTTCTTTGATCATTTTGGCAGCCACTTTTGATTCGATCAGCGCTACTGATATAACAAATCATCGTCACTTGTCATGATCTGATGAAAACATACAAATGTTGGTGCTCTTGGAAAAACATCCAACGAACATAGTCTTGGAGTGTTTTTATGTCGAGTAACTCAAGATACACGTTATTTGTCGTCTGGAGGCAAAATATCAGTCATTTCTTGATGCATATAGCTCTCCTGTCAAGTATCCGGCAAGATCGAAAATGATCGTCTAGAGTTAAAACTGGCATGTCGTTTGAATCTTACCACATTTGATCACATCGATTCTCGGTGACTAGGCTCGATACATCGTGCACTATTTACTAATAATACCGGTGAAGGATGAATTAAGGGCTTTTCGTGTCGAAAGATAATCTACCTAGTACAGAAACTTGCATAAACAAATAGTGCATAAAAAGTTTGGTGTTGAATAAAGTATGTGCCTAACTCGAACAGTTCCAAAGATGCATCAAATTCGGTAATGAAGTTATGATGATGGCAACCATTCACGCCCCACGTGCAAACCATCAAAGACTGTCTCAATCCATTTCTGCCAAGTTTGAATTTCAACTGCCCTTTTGTGCAATTCTTCCCAGCTTTTGTACTTCCGTTCAAACTCAGCTATCTGATACACTCACACGAAGAATAAACAGAACAAACGACGGTGTGATCCAAGATCGGTTGGCATATCGATGTGTATAAGGTAAAGGTCGGCAAATGAAACCATTCATTAAGGTCCGCAAATGAAACCATTCATTTTGGTGACAGTGCAGTAGTATTCGATCCGTACAAAGATACATCGGATACAAAAGACCTGAGAAGCAAAAGGGCAGGCTATGGATCACTATTGATCCTCAAAAAGTAGTAGTAATATTCAGTTCAGTTGCCACAAAATGTCTCCAATAGAGGTCACCATTTACATGCTTTGCAAGTTCAGTCCGAGCGACAACACATTGAAGCATCAAAAGTTCCAGGCTACTGGTGGGCGGATATATCTAGTCGCCCACCTTGCCTATGCCCCAAGCGAGAAAGCTTTCCTGTGATCCAAACTCCTGAGATAAAGAAATTACGCCTTGTTAGGTACTAAGTCTGATTATATGATAGGTCGGGTTACCGCTCGCCCTTATTTTTCTCTATAGCATACCCCTATTTCTGCAAAAAGACGAAGATTCATGTCCAGTATGTCTCTGCAACTCAAAAAATCGCTTCCTGGATAAGGACGAATAAACAAGGAACTCAATTCCTTCACAATGTAATCGGATACACTAAAATCTTTACTCAGTTTTTTATCATTCATTACACTACATTACACCTAATTATATCCTATTTTATCAATAAAAAATACACTATGTTTTAGAACTATTCCATATTTAAAAATGTACATGTACTATTCATTTTTTTCTCATTTTATAATTTTTACACATATTCCAACACACTTTTCCAGCATCATATCACTATTTTTCTTATCCACATATTATACCTTTTCATTTTTACATATTCTCTAAAATAGGATATTTAATGTGAATGTTCTAAGAGTGAATTTTCCTTTCTACGACATTGACTTCCATTGTTCCTATTGCTTTCGTTTCCACACATACTATCTGAAAAGAAAAAAACATAAAACACAACGCCTTGAAAAGCGAACGTACCAGTTGGCTTAGCCGGAAATCTGGGGGTGTGTCGAGTTCTAAGTTAGGTGGATCAAGGACCAAGTTTTGGCACTCTTCCAGATCCTTCTTCAGATGTTCTGATCCAAGGAGAGCATAGTCTGAGAGACTGGGTTTGGGTTTCCTTTCACCATCATGCTCAGTTCCATCTCGGTCGGGAGTCTGGCTGCGAAGGAGATCATCACATAGCGAAAGACCTTCCACAAGCTGCTGGGAATCTAACAGATACTGTGACTCACTGTCCCACCATTTTGGGTCTCCTCCATCCTCATCATCATTGTTATCGAAGACATGATCTATCTGGTTCTCGGCTACAGTCTCATCCATCTGATTCTCACCCCTGGTCTCATCTATCTGATTCACAGCACCAATACGATCAACCTGAATCTCAGCCCCGATTTCATCTATCTGATCCACAGCCCCAATATGATCAATCTGAATCTCAGCCCCGATCTGATTCACAGCCACAATGTGATCAATCCGATCGTCGGCTCCCTCTTGAACTTCATCACCAGGTAGCTTGTGTTCAGCTTGTCTGGCAAAGCCAGGAGATCCCATTTCATAGTCCTTGCAAACAAATGGAACGGATTAAACATGTTAGAAATGAAATAGATATTTTGTTAACCCAGTTCATGCAGGTATCTTTCACACTGGCAACATTCAGCTGATCTTTTGAATGTTACGCTAAGCAATCCAAGATAAACAAGATGTGCACAAAATCCCATATTACATATCGATCTTCGGCAGAACATCCAATAGTCAGGACCAGCCAGCTGTGGCGCTATTTCTATCAAGCATTTCTCTTTTCATTTTTCAGTAAAAAATTATGTCGACCAACTCAAGGATGGAAGCATAAATGCAAATTACCTGAGCCATGAAATCCATGTCAGGCACTATCGTCTCTTTTCCAAGATCATGACATGCACGTCTTTCATTGCGAGGGGGATCAGGAGTCACAGATTTGGGAGTGATTGGATCTACTTTTATCGAGGCATCATCCACAAACTCAGGAATATCCTCTAGATTCCTTTCGCTTTGTTTGCCTTGCTGTTGTTGATAAAACACCTTAGAGATGACAAACTCCCCATCTTTCTCGTCCTCCTCTGTCCCAAGATGATACTGATGCATGACCCAATTAGTTTTCTCAGGTCTGCCACCCCCTGGTTTGTTCATGTACAGAACCATTATTTTCTTGCATCCTTTTTGGACACCATCCGAGAAAACCGGTTTAGTCCGGCCAGTCTTATGCCAGCGGACATCTACCATGTCATCACCTTGAATCTTGCGGCGCTTCCGGGTCCCTGTGTTATAAGCCTTGATTGATCTATGGAAAAAGTGAGTCGCACTTCCATCTTGTTTAACACCTGTACGTATATATTGGCAAAAGAGAAGAGAAATTGAGATGGATGAATATTTCGAGGACCAAAAAAGATCAAAGATTTGTAACTGACCTGGTAGGTTCCTAGGATGAGTGTAGCAGATGCCATCATCTTCATCAACTGTGGGTATGAATTCGTCAATGAAGGGATGGATCTTTAGATTGCCAAGACCAAGCTTTGCCTGTAAGTGCAAGATTATCTCCGGATCAGAAGGGTCGAATTTTACACCTCTAGGTAATCCCGGCCACTCCTGAACGACCTGCCAAAACAACAAGGGTTTAAGATACAAAGAAGAATAAGCAAAGAATCTTAATAACTATTTATTTGAAGCGTGGAGCAGGAAGCCTTGCTGATGAAAGCACCTACAATTATATCAACTTAAAAACTAATCATGTTAAACATGGCACCGCTTTGAACATAGCCCGAAGGGGTAAAGGGGAGGGGCAACAAAGACTACAATATTGTAGAAGAGTACTAAGCGTTCAAAGTAACACAGGTTTTACTAAGCATAGGTTGCTAGCAGCTTGCAGAATAAATGTTATAGTTAAGCATTTCCACGAGGTTCCAGCAACTAATTTATCGAAAAAAGACATAAAATTCTTTCTTGAGTCCCATGTCGAAAGCACATGAAGGCAATTTGATATATACAGCATACAATTAAGTCTCTGAAAGATAAATTTCCAGTTTGACACCACCAAAGCATTAATGCACCAAATGACCAACAGCTGATAGAGACAAGAAAAGTACATCACTGTTGTCAATAGTATAATGGCAATTGGGACAAGCTCTACTGGGATTACTCTTCCAATTGATCTTTCCTGGATCAACTGCACCTGCAGCACTCTTGATCTTAGTCGCAATTCTGTTGCCATCAATCAACCATGAAGGTCTGTAATAGTAACCTTTATCAGATCAGGGTTAATGTCAACTCCAAGGTCACAAGAGTATAATAACAGAAATGCACATGAGAAACGTACAATTGCCATAATAGACCACTTATAGGACAGAAGATTGCATGAGAATTGGTGATTCATAGAACCCGTCATGGTTCTTGGATAATACTACATCGAGCATAACAAAGATATAGGTAACAAACCAGATCCTCATGCTAAGAACCCTTTTTCCTCAAAGTCTTTAGCGGCAGGAAGATATTTGACAGGGCATCCAGTAAGAGCTTATGAGAGCTAATTTTAAATACTATAGACAGTTGGTACAACGAGCTCCGATGGAGAGCTTAGCTGTAGCGAAACTACTTATATTCCAGCAAAAAGTCATAAAGCATATGCATTTCATGTCAGATATCACTTACAACTTATCACTTAAAAGCTAACAGGCATGAGTCATAAGCATGCCATAAAAAGTTAAGCCAAATGCTTTCGAAGACAACTTTATTTTCAGGCCCCAACACAATGAAATTTATGCAACTCATCGTATTACAACTTCATCAGTGCAGTGAGGTTTTATCAAACTACCCCAGGACTACAAGAACCAAAATCTATGTGGGAGGACAACATGGTATTCTGAAATCCATGAGATAATGAGCTTGTGTTTGAAAAACAAGAAGAAGAAATAGGTCCTCTACTAACGAGTTGATTCCTTTACTATAGATTCCTTTACTACAGCATCACCTAGAAAATAGATGACTAAGCGCAAAAGCAAACTCCAGGAAATCCCAATCCTTCTACAAGGCGACGAAAAATCCACTAAGATCTAAAGAAACGTTCTGAAATCCCAAACCCTAAAACTCCAACAAGCACATTCGTAATTCAGCCAACTCTGACCTTCTCCTATCCATACATTACAAATTTGCAATGCCGCCACAAAATCTCCAGCAACATGATGTTTTTGCAGCACCCTAATACCCCAACCAGATCATATCCAGTAACATGGCAAGAAAACAAGTCTTCCACCACAACCATATGCTTCCTCAAAAACCCAGTCAAGGTGCCAAATATCATACAGGCGTCAGATTGAAGCACCTACTATTTCCAAGCAGTATACAGAAACCCACTATGTACATCGCCCATTCAAATGGAGCTGACTCAGTGGTACGCCGCTCCCCGCCGCTCCCCTCCTAGCCATAAGATGAGGGATTCAGCACTTAGGGCATTAGAAAACAGCCTCTCTATATAAAAATAGAGATAAGATTGTATACATCACCATATCTAATAGGGATACCCTACCCACACCCTACACTGGACGGGATTACGTGAGTATGTTCCTTTACTTTCTATACAGAACCCACTGCAGTTCCTCACAACACAAGCAAAATGTAAGCTTTCTAATGAAAATGGAAAAATCCATCAAACCCATAACTGAAAAAAATGGGATCACTGCTGGGAGAACAGTACTCATCAGATCCCACCACAAACCACAACCTTCCAGTGCAATTTTAGGAACTCTATGCTATTGGGCACAGACCAAGAAAACCCAAATCACACACCTAACAGAGAAAGGGCAAAAAAATCCTTTTCCCCAATCAGTCCCAAACTGTCAGAGCGCATAAATCAGTGCAATCCAACCCAAAAATCCCACCCACAATGAACTGATCGATGTAAAAATGCAAACTTTATGTTTCAAGATTGAAGAAATGAAATTGATAGGAGTTGGAGAGCAGGGAAGGAGAAAAAGGGGACTTACCGGGCCATGGAGAAGAGCGACTCGAAGGGTTTGAGGGTTCTATGCTCCGACTATAGTGCTGAGGGTCTTTGAGGCGACAGCCATGGACATCGTCAATGCCCTTTTTTGTTCTTCCATTTTCTTTTTATTTTGATTTGATTTTGAGAAAATGATATGCTTCAGTGCTTCTATTCACACATTTGAAAATCGTCCCAATAATTTAACTCAAAATCAAAGTTTCAATGTCATTTAAATTTACTTCGGTAAGTAAATTTACCAATATGTATCTTACAAAAAATTACCAATAAAATATTGTGTCTTAGTTAACATAAAAATGAAAAGTTGTGACTACTTGAGTACAGAAATAAAACAAAACAATTCTAGAATTGCAATGTAAAAATCATTTGGCTACTTCACATTGGTTGTCCAAATATCAGATAATATTAATTATATTTTCTTTTGATGAGATATTTATTTTGAATTTTGAAAAGAATATCCTTTGTGACGTCAAAATTGATATTTTTGATCATCATGAATCATGATTATTAGATTTTGAATTGCTTGTGATATCACTATATCTATACGTCCCTACCTTGCATTTTTGGCATTATTACAGTAACGTGTTCATATTTGTTTGTGCATTTGAATGCTCGATCGTATGAAATAAATCAAGTTTCTGGTGATTTATTTTGACATTAATTGACAACAATCATTTTCATACTGTTGAAAATCTTGTGCTGTACATCATACCCACATCATTATTCGTAGGACATGAAAAACGTACTTCGAGATATGTCGTATCTCTAGGGTCCTACAGAATCGTTTCTGATATACTTCTGTAAACTAAACCAAAGCATGTTCATATGATTAACCAACTTTAAAGGAACCAAAACATAGACTTATACTGTAAACAAGAGCAAGCTTAATTTGAGAAGTCTATCACCCACATTTCCCTCCCCCGTGCCCCTTTCTATGCGATTAGCCCTTTAATTAATTGGTCATCATCAACACAAGAATGATATCAATAATCATTTTTAAATACGAAAAAGATAAAAACAACAGTAGAAATTGTTCATAAACAGCAGTAATAGATAAAAATAAATTTAAATCAATTATTTTAAACGTGATCCATTGATAACTATTCATGAGTTAATATATTTGGATGAATTTTTAGAATTTGTATCAAAATTGATTGTCGTTAATCTTGTATGATCATAATCCTGTCCAACATAGAACCTCATCAGACGAATGTCAACTCTTCAATAGTCCACTCCCTTCCGGTTTTCTTAATTGTATGATGCCCATTAGATTCAAGCTGTCAAGCTTTCGTTCCACACACAATCTACTAAACATCTTCTAATAATTAACCTCATTCAGTTAGTTGATTAATCAAGTTTCCTGATCCTCGTTTTAATTGGCTCTTAGGGAAATCTCCATGCCTCTAGCTATCCAAACTCTCCTCCTCATCTTCATCTGAATCCAACATGGTCTTGAAGATATCTTATATTTTCTTCACTCTGCTTTGGCTTTCAGCCATTTTGTTTCTTTTTCAAGAGTTCTATTGGCACAGCAGAGCCATCCGTGATGTGGATCGTAGTCACTCGTTGATATTGAATACTGGTAAAGGTTTGAGTGATAGAAAGGTTCTGTTATCAACTCAGTTCGACTTCTCGCCATTCTACATTGATCATCATCACCAAGCTCATCATGATCATCGATATCGTCATCACCACCAACAACATCAAGAGCAGCATTTGCCGCGCAAGAGAAGATCGAATAATGGGAAGACTGATGTCACTTATGAGGATGAAAAGCATTTGGTTCCTACAGGTCCCAACCCACGCACTGCACCATTGAAAGTCTATAATATTCTACTAGAAGGTTCATCCCCCAGAAATCCCCCTGATCCCATAAGTAGCCTGCAAATCCAGGGACTTTTTTAAATCAGTCAAAACTGACGGACTCATCACTACTAGTCAGTTGAACACCCGTTAGGAATTGATCACCTGACCTCTTCATTGAAGATGTGGGGCGCTGCCAAGTAAGGTGGAGAAGCTCTCCTGAAAACCCATCGTATCGATGTTTGTTCTATTGAATTTTTTTTCGGCCTAATAATTTCGCAAGGTGTATATTTATTTGTGCTGTCACTTGATCCTTGAGCAATTTCGCACTTTTATCTATACTTGCAACAAATGGTTTTGCTGTTAGCTTTTAGCCTCTTTCTTTTGACTTGCAAGGTGTTGCATTCTTGAGTTGTTTCATCTTGTTCTGATACGAAGGTATTGAAAATGTAGTCCCATATTTGAAAACGCAGCAGTTTATGCGCTCATTTGATGAAGTTCGATGATCTCATTCTCAGAAGTCTTTCAAAACCCAAAAAAAAAAAAAAAAAAAAAAAGAATCTCATAGGAGTAAGCAGTCTAACTTGGAATGGGCTCAGTGGCTCACCATGGAGTGGTGGTCTGAGTGGCAAACTCAGCTGACTAGTAACATTAGTGGAAGAATGCTGAGGCCCAAAACTACTTTGAGAAAGTATAAATCCTTGCATTTGGCCCATATTTGTATTTTCCCTCCCACCATGAAGATCTAAATATGAGAAAACAGAATACTATGTGCATACAAGATAATGCGTGATTAGATCAATGAATTTGAAAATTTTAGTGTGTATTTTAAAAAAAATATGAAATTAGTATTCGATCAATAGTAACACGAAATAAGTGTTTTAGGGCCTGTTTGATATCATTATTTTTTTTGATTTGCTGTTTTCGGTTTACTGATCGATGAAACAGAATTGTTTGGTATTGAATTTTGTTTCTTAAATGGATAAAACAGAAGAAGAAAATAGAAAATCAGAAGAAATTATTTTCAATTTCTAGTTCATGTTTTATTTGAATACAGTATTCAAGATTTCCTTTAAAAAAAACATTTGAATTCATGAAGTGTTTTTTATTTTCACGGCTGGTTTCATATTTCTGTTACTAATTTTCGTTTTCATAATTTTGGACCGTGTTTGAATAATGTTTTAACTTTCTGCTCAAATTATTTCATACCTTCTTACAACAATTCCTATTGAAAGTGGTTTGTCTATTAGAATTGATCAAGAACCACTTCTAGAGAAGATAGACTTTTATGAGTTGGACTGCCACCAACACAAAGTTGGAAAAAACTGGAAAGAAGTTGAAGATACTGTGAATGTGACAGTGATCACAAACATAAACCCTAAATATGAGCTACATAACTTAAAATCGTGTATCAAGCATAGACAAAATTATTCGATCATCTCCAGATGCAAGTTGATATTAATCTCGATCAACATGCTCACCGCAAATACTGCTATTGGGTCATACGTGGTCCATTGTTCCAATTTTCATTGGAATGTACGTTGGAATGATAACATAGTGGATATACACGTGTGACAAAGGCAAATGCGTGCAAAGTCTCGAGTCAGCGGCTATGGTGAGCGCTGACTCCACCCAAATACCCAATAATATTCCTCCTTACAAAGGCCTAATTTTGGTGGATATTTTTTCATGGTGGTAGAGCGTGTTGACAATTTCTCCTTTCGATAAATTAATCCAACCGCTAATTGATCAACTGTTCTACAAACAATAATGATCAATTCTGTTGTGTAGTACTTCCTCCCTCCTAAAAAGTATAATTTTTTATTAAACACGTATTATGATATAAATTTTGATCGATATCACGTGACGATGAAACGTTATTTTTTGAGAAAAATGTTATGAAACAATGACGATAATAAACGCCATATATTATAATCGGGGGTAATAGAAAATATAAAGCGTATCGTTTAGATGAGTGACGAACTTTCTCTAATTACTTACAAAATAATGCATGAACAGTAAAACGTTGTAAAACTTATGGAACAAAGATAGTAAAAAATAATCGTATACAAAAATGTTTTGAACGAAGGGAGTACCTCCATCCCTTGAATGCTGAATTTCAAAAACAAATGGATGGATTACATGTGTTTTACTCTTTTGGTTAGAGGAACGGCATAAAGACAAAAATAATGGTAAAAGCGGTTAATACAGCATTAGTCAACTAACAATTACGAAAGTATTTCCAACTATTAGATTAAGAACAAAAAGCAAAATAAATAAATATTCAATTTAGATTGTAGTAAATTTAACGATTAAAAACACTGTTAGAATTGTTAATAGATTAATACTACATTAATTTTTTTCTATAAAAATGATAGTACAAGATTTAACCTTCTATATTAGAGTTTAGAAAATTTCTCGTCTTAATAATGTTCAGATCAAACAAGTATGATATGGCATGCGATCCAAAAAGGATTGGTTAGTTTACACTTCCATGAAACTAAAAGGGTAGCATGTTGCTTTTCAAAAAAAAAAGAAAAAAAAGTAGCATGTCAATGCCATTTGAACGCAAACTTGTTCCTTTTGGAGTACATGACCAGCCGCAAAATAATAGTGGTTGACTCCGTCCCTGCCTCCACTTATATCCCAATCGTAGTGACATACATATACATCACCTCGCGTGTTCCAATTTTCCTAACCCCAAGAAAAAGTACTCCAACCACAAGTCACAAGTGGCATGGCAATGCCCAAACTTTAGATTTAACAGTATTTAAAAATTTAAATGTATTTTTTCAGTCCCGAATTAAACATCGAGATAAAGTTTGACTCGCGACGTAAGACGATTAAATGTTATTTTTTTGAAAAATTATCATAAAATATTAATAATAATTTAAATTCTAGTTTTGGAACGATCAAACTGTTCATTATATTTTGGGACGAAGATAATATCATTAATCCATAAATCTTTTTTAAATTACAGATACAAAAAGAGACGATTGACGGACGTAATTCTAGTTTCACGGCTCCGGTCTTACACAAAGGTTAGGGAGGGTACAACAATCGTGACCACCTATATATACACATTCAAAGTCTCCCTTTGATATTCCACCCTTATAGAGAAACCAACTCCACTCCAAACACCAACCAAAGATCCTTGTCCCAACTTCAAACCCGACCAGAATCAAACACCAGCAGCTGGTTGATCTCCGGCCATGGTCCGTCAACTGATCCAACTGGCGGATCACGCCCATGATCACCACCTTCAAACCGTATCATTAGCCATCGGTTTATTCGCCTGTGTGACGGCGGTGGTAGGCCTGTGCGCAAAGCATGCTGTCTCAAAAATCTCCAAGAACAGTGCCAAAGAATGTAACAGTACTTATCGTGATGACCTGACCAATATGTCTCCGTCGTGTTCGTCTCCCTTGGCCTTGCCTAAGAAGATCTTGACCAATTTCAGCAGCGGCCTTGTTCCCAAGTCGCCGCCAGGGTCTCCCCTGCATACCCCAAAGAAGATACTCGCGACTATCAGCAGCAAGGCGATCACCCCGTTTCTTAAGACGACCAAGAAAGGTGACGAGGAGGGAGACTCTTATTCCGATGACGAGGAGTTCAGTGGGTTCGGAGAAGAAGGGCTGTGGCAGAAGTGTATACTAATGGGTGATAAGTGCGAGCCACTGGATTTCTCCGGTGCGATATTTTATGATCAACATGGGAGTCAGATACCGGCGTTGCCACGGACACCAAAGACAGCTGGTTCGCCGCTGCCTAGTTTCAGCTTCCCGGTTGTCAGAGTTGATTCAGACTCCGATTTAGAGGCTGTATAGTATTTGCCCCTAGTTTGCAACGGTTTGCAGATATGCAATCATTGTTGGGATAGATTGATCCATTCCAAAAGCTCTGTTCTGTATAACTTGGAAAATTAGAAGCTATTCCACATTTCATAGCACATGAAGAATCTGGAATAGCATATGTTAGAAAGTAGTCAAGAGACATTTTCCGACTCTAAATAAGTAAACAACCATCATGTGAGAGTTTAAAAGAAATCACTCAGCTGAAATCGAAGCAAAAGTGCTCGTAGCAAATACAGTGACGCCGATCAACAAAAATGTATATCCAATCAAGTCAGCAATCGTTTTGGATGCTGAGTATTCTAAATAAGCTTGATGGCACTGATGCCTCGGCAAGACAGCAGCCAAGATAACGAAACTGCTGAGCATCACTAGTCCCAGGCCAAGCAAATTAACCACAACAGATTCTGGTCCATGTCTGGGAAGATTTCTGTTTGTTTGTATGAAGGTAATTTTTTCAAGCAGGAGATTTCTGTTTGTTTGTATGAAGGTAATTTTTTCAAGCAGGCCAGTTTCTGCAGTCGCAATAGCTAGGCCATGAGTGTACAGCACGAGAAATACATGCCATGGCAGAACTCTTGATCTCATAGCACGAACCTCTCCTCGATGCCAAAAGTTAATGAAACCCATCATCCACTGCAACAAAAATACCAGCAAGATCTGAACCACTGAAAACATGCCTGAAATGCAAAAACCTAGCAGGTTCAATACGAACACTGAACATCCACCTACACTAAGAGAAGATTTTGGTTTGCGAAATGCCAATATAATCCATGATAGGAATGAAGCTTCCATGAGATTATCACTTTGGTCATTCTTCAACTGTTCCAAACCACCCTGAGTGTTGAATGCTTTGCAGCAAATGTCTACCATGATTAACATGAGTTTTACGGATTAGTCAATACAGCCATAAGCTGGAAATCGCAGTTTTGTGACACAATTTATGTCACCCTGCCTTGCCTTCGACTGGCACAATGATAACATTGACAAGAAAATGAAGTCTCCAAAAGGTAAAGGATTTGGCCTTAGCTTACTAACCAAGATTGGTCTAGTTAACATGAAAAGTGAGACTATTAGTAGACTCGATTTCGATTATTATACAAGCCATAAACCTAATATTGTGAAGCAGGAACACATCAACACACATTTAGCAACCTAAGCACAATGATGAAACCATAACCCGCAAATAATCCACTCAAATAATAGAACTGCTATATATGGTTGCTGGAGCCACAAGGGAGAACAGGCAGGGACCAAGAAAGCATTATTCTCCATTATACAACAGAATGGACCATTCACTAAAGATTATCCTAGTAACACCAGAAGTATTTACTCAATCAGCAATTGACGTATTATAATTAAGGAATCCTGATTAACGATTATTGAAACATATTAACCTTTCAGCCATTGAGCTCATAGTAAAGGACAACTAATTAACCGAAAACTTCACCAGAGCATTGACCGGCAAGAATGTGCAAATCACATCCAACTGTTATCTTTTGTATTCGCAACAAACAGTAAGTTTTCGTGTGATATCGGCTATATATTTTAGGTCAACATACAAACACCATGCCCCTCTAATCAAACATGTTAAGTTTAGGACTACCATTCTGGATCAGTTAACAGTTAACAGTTAACACCAACATTCACAAAATATTCAAACAGTAAAGCGAAACCTGAGAGCCAAACAAGAGGACACAGATCAAGCCCATCCAAGAATGAAGACTATAGAAATTAGCTGCAATCCCATCATCTCCATGAAACTTTGTCCAAATACCGAAAACCCCAGAACCAAATGCAATGCCTTGCATACACAAATGCACTGATTTCTTCAAATTCCCTGAACCTGGCAACCATCTGTGAACCAGTATTGCTGAAAGGAAGGAAAAGTCAAAATCCCAAAAAAATCACCATTAGGCAACAAAAGGAAACATCAAATCCCATCTCTGATTCAGAGAAATGGTAACGCTAGTCACTTTTAGACAATCATAGGGTGCCTCTCAATTCTCATCCTCGATTACAAACAGTTATCGGCATATCACACCACGTCCAACGAATATCCAATGATGGGAAAAGGACATTCTAATCGACTATCCGAAATTGACTATGCTGCCATTTGTGTTGGACACATTACCTTCTCCACTGAGCACTATGAAACCAATCACCATCAACAGTGGATGCAGAATCTGTCAAGGCAAAACACGCCATCAAACCAAAAAAGAAGATAGGAGTATCTTTTTTTCTGAAATTGAAATGCACATAGAAAGGGAGAGGGAAGGCAGAAGTTTATACTGCATAAATGAAGTTCTCTTGAGAGGAGAGAGAGAGAGAGGAATAGAGCTGGCTTTGAATGCAAGTGCCCCTATGAGAACAAGAGCTGAAACCAGAAGAGCTGATATCCTTGCAAATAGAAGCAGAGGGAGTGAGGAAGATGGCATTTTTTGGAACCCTGGCTACCTTGGTAGTTGATTTGGTGCTTCACTGTGTAATCATGCATGAACATAGGTAGTGGTGGTTTGTTGTGCTCTGCCTCTATATTTATTGTAACACCTAAAGAAAGAAAGAGAAATTTATGACAAGGGTTCTCAAACTGCATGGACATCCCCATGGATTTTTCAGTTGTAGTTAACTTCCCATTGTATGGAATCCAATATACAAGTATAATATTTAAGTCTTATTTTTAAAAGTTTAGCAAATACGAAAATAACTATAGTACAAGAAGAGGAAAATATAATGCATATAATTCCTTTTTTTTTCTTATTATGTGTAAAAGTCAGTAAAGGTCCAAATTTTCACTACAATTCTCTTGGACAATAGTAATGTTAGATATACATTCTTGGACCTACTATCATCCGTTCAGATTTTTGATAGAGTTAATTTTTCGACATGAGATCAAGACTATCGTTTCTGGTTTGAATTAATATGCTTCAGCTAGCCCCCGTCACCCACCGGACCAAAATACAAATCTTTTTTACTATTTTTTATAAAGTACTACTACTTTCTACAACTACTACTGTTATTTTTTATACATTGTCATATTATGGCTTCCTGACAGGAGTATTTCTTAACTACTGCTGTGGTTTCCTGACGACATTGTTTCTTATCTACTATTATTGTTTCGAAGTGTTTGTCATCTATTACTACAACTTCGAAGTGCTTCTTATCTACTATTGTGACTTTGGAGTATCTGTCATCTAGTGTTGTGACTTCGAAGTATTTCTTAACTACTGTTTTAGCTTTGAAGTGTTTCCAGAAATATTTCTTGTTTGGTCATTATACTGGGAATGTTTATTGTCTACTGTTGTGGCTTCGTCACTAGTTGAAGATACTTCAACTTGAGGGGGAGTGCTAGAATATTAGATATATTACTAAGATTTTATTAGATATTATCTTATGTTAGAATATCCACATCTTGTTTTAACTTGTGGTATAAAGTTAAACTGAATTTTTTTACACTACAAGGAATTATGTTACAATTTATAACATTGTATTTTTCACCCTAAACACATAAGAAATTTAAACAAACAACAATTCGATGTGTTTCTTAGACTTAGCTCATCGAGTTTCAGCAATAGTCTTTCTTTATACAATCGCAAGCCTACACAATACCACAAAAGAAATCCATAGAGAATGACTTGACATAGCATAATATCACCTAGGACAAGTAAAATAGAGATGAATAACATGGTGACAATTCGCGGAGATGTACCAGCAGTACACTGGTTTATAGCTTGAGAAGAAGTTATACCAAGCACCAAGGTAAATAATAGCCAGCACAAATTGTTTTTCTCTCCAAGTTCTGACTCTGGGTGATGCCATAAGCATGCACATCAGTTTATAACTGAAAGATGATACTACCCCAGTTCTTCTTCCTCTTTAACATCTGTTTCACCACGAGGAGCAACAATCAGCTGCAGGAATCATGTGACAATTAATTCAGTGACATTGAGGATCAAAGGTAACTCGAATATCAGCCAGAGATTGACATTGGGTGTGAAAGGAACAAAAAATGCATGAGCATCCATTTCAAGAAAAAAAATAATTCATATTCTTCATATACAAAGATGAATCACAAACCAAGTCTTCCTTGTCTTCAAAGCACCCACCCTTTGTTGTTACCACCTTATTCCGTTCAGATACTCAGGAATGGTATCGAAGGCCAATAGCCATCTGATAGTTCTAACTCTGTCATAAGCCACCATGTACCTGCCTGGAAACCACCAAGTATCTTGCACGGCATGAGCACTTGCACAACTCAGTGTTAACAACTCGTGACAGCAACATAATATGCACGAGTATGGCCACTACAAACCGAAAGAGCTTATTGCATGAGACTGAAATGCTCGGTAGCACGTCGCTTCATATTGTAGGGACTACAACCAACTAGGGTTGATCCTATACAACTTTGTGAACAAAAACCAGTGGCTGATTATGTGTGTTTAATACAGATCAAAACACATTTCAATCAGATGAAGTACTTTTTCAAATGCTAACAATGCCGGGTGCAAGGCCAAAACTTATATGTAATAGAATCGAAGGCTGCAAGGATCAAGCAGTAAGCACAAGATTAAGAGATTTGTTGATACATTATGTAACAGGAGATCCGCAGGTTGGGAAAAGGCAAGGCGATCCTATAGAGTTCTTTCAACTCCGCTGCTTTCGATGATTAATGATAGGCACTTTCAAAATACTGTCATGAAGTGCGGAACCATGAAGCTGAAGTGCCAAACAAAAAAAATAATTAAAAAATCCATCTAGCTCTGGGATGAGTGACAATTTTAATCCTCTTTAGCAGTAATACTGCAACTTCCCAGAAGATTCTTGATCCCCAAATCGACCAGATTTCAATGCCAGTTACAAACGAAAGTTCTATTTTAGGCAACGAGGGCAACATTTGCCAAATTAGTAATCTATGCTAAGGTAGTTACGATATAGTATAGCTCTACAACATTATCATTTCTGAATTTGGTTTAGTTCTCTATTCTCTAATTTATAGTGTCTTTTATTGTTACCAAAACCATGTGAGGTTTGGTTTGAGTTTCATCATCCTATTTCTTCAACAAATTCTTCATCGATCGAATACCGTTACACATCCACCAACGATGAGTACAATCACATGAAATCCGAAATCAACAGGCGCAATCTAGTCAGCGAGAAACCCTACCTGTTCTCGATCAGATGCTGCTGCTGGACGAGTCTTTCGTCGTCGACGCTGGGAACGAGGCTTGATCGATCAAATCTCGACGACTGCATCGGACCAAATCAAGGGAGCGGTCAGAATCGATGAACGAAATGGGAGAAAGCGATTTTGTTTATTTCATCGGAGCCGTTAGGGTTTCGAATTCAGAGAAAGGTACCATCTGATCCAATGCTTCCAATACAACTGTATTCAACTAAAAAATGCTACTGAAAAGGATGAAGAAGTCCGATGATAAGTGTGTTTACTATCTAAAATATGTCTTTTTTTCATGTGTTTTTATTTTTTATTAGAATAATGAGATATAGTTTACATTAGAATATCAAATATAAACATCTATAATCATATATTGACTTCAACTATACGAAGACATGGAATTGTTCACCCAACACAACAGCACGATCCGATCATCAATCACACCAGTAGGATACCCGAGCAACAATCACGTGAATGCAGCTCAATCGACTCTAGAAAGCATGGTTACATCTCAAGCACCCTTTACAGTTAAGAATCCTAGGTAAAGGTATGACTTATGAGTTAGTCCAAGATGGATTGGCTCTTCACATAACTACTGAATCAAATCATGGAAGTGAAGAAAAAAAGGGAAGAAAAAAAAAAAGGGCATAGGGGTTAGATTAGGTCCTTAGGAGAAGGCTTTGCAGCATTACGGCACAAAGCCACAAAAGTAACCGAGGTACTGTTCTTGTGTGTCTGTGCACTTAATCATCTTCCTTCAATGCCCACCGTTGATCCTATTTGATCTAGCGCCTCCTCCACCGTCGAAATACCTTGAGGTTAGCCCCCTCGTAGTAGTAATTATTTGAAAATTGATGGTACAAAATTATGTGTGTGTTTTGAGCAAATATAATGGGGTAAAAATGTTGGCCTAGGAGGTAGGTTAGGGCTCGTAGGAGAAATTATTGGTCATTGGTACACAAATTATGCAACTCACCTTGAAACCATAGCATGTGATAAGATAGTATTAATGAGAATCATAACAACTTCAAATATTGCTGAAACAAAAAATTGATGAAATTTTTATGATTTGCAAGATATTCTGATATAGTTATTGCTCGGTTTAAGTGTTTTTAACACATAAATAACAGTTTGGTGTTCCGAAAATATCATATTGTTGCGGTAACGTCCCAGGATTTTCTGTCCAATATTTGTTTGACACGTGACGTTATCGTCGCTCCAAAGTTCATTCGAAGCAAGGCGACAAGATTATAAGGGATTTAAGTATCAGAAACATAGGAACTATCAAGCAATGTTCAACTTACATTGTCCTTTATTACACGAAAATCGAATATCCAGAAATACAAAGAAAACGTTTCTGTAATCCAAATTTAATCAACATCGCTGTGAGACGATCCATCCCACGATCATTTATTACCTGAAACAAACACGTAACCGTGAGCTTGGAAGCCCAGTAATACAGGATACATGTCCATTTCAGGGGTCCAACATGTTTATTATATCATGTGTTTCCCATGCACAAACAGGATGCAATACAAACAACAACGAATAATCATATGCCAAACATGAGAATATAAATACTTATAGTCATATACGTACAGAATAGTAGTAATGATAACAACAATTTAAGTTGATCAGGTTAAATCTTATTTCTCGTATTACATGTCATGTCGTGTTAATGCTCGTGACTTTTAGAAGTTGATGACATGAGAGGAGTTACCACAGTGATTTAATATAATTACCTAGTATGGCCGTACTAGAAACAATTGAACAGGCGTTATGGTCTCTATAGTTGGCCCAGGGTGGTTAATTTTAACCAAACACGGCCAGCACTCATTGTCGTTGCGTGCACGCTAAAGGGGTATTCAGTCCCTTCTTAGTTAGTCATGTAACCGTAACTCTCCCACTCATTATTAATTTCAAGAAATTACGTTATGATCAGCATTTAGGTTTCTTAGGCATGTGACATGAAGTTAAATTATTAATTCCATGTGTAGCAGACGACTACCATGACGTTTCATGATTCAAATTAACCCGTAATTTATTCTATTCAGGGTCACCTAAAAATTATTTCCCCATAGTTATTCAATCCAAGAAATTTTGTAACATTTCATAACTTAATTTCATTACAATATAAAATCATTAGCGCACATGAGTCATCCAACAGCAACAGGACATGTATAAAAATATTTATAGTAATCTCTAAATATTCTACATTTTGCATCGTTACCATTGTATCATGTGAATCATTTAATAATGATCAAACACGTATTTTATCATGTAAATTATTTAACAACATGCAAGAGAATATTAAATTTCAGGGAAGCAAACAGTCATGCAAACACCCAGATTTTATTTTAATTTAAACTTATAATTTAGGCATTCACACAATTAAATCATTCACGCACATTTATTAAATATAAGATAACGACGTGTATTACATTGTCATTTTTATAAAATCAGAAAATTCCTCAAATAATTCCGAAGCTTAATCCCGCTCCTACGTAACGTGCGTACCCCGATGACCAAAGATAGGGCCTGGCTCTGGCTGGGTTCAGGCAGGGCGGTGGATGCCGGCCACGGCTGGACTCCTGGTCGCCGGTGGTAGAGCTAGCTCCGACGAGGCCGAGCAAGTGGCGACGTGGCTGGACGAGTGGATGTACGGCTGGGCGAAGCCAAGGACGAGCTCGGGGTGGATGGCCGATGGCGGCGGGGCTATTCTCCAGCCTTGACGGCGACGGCGAAGCTTGAGGCAGTAGTTCCGACGAAGACGGCGCAGGGTTGCTCTGGTGAAGGCGGCGCGGCGTTTCCTGTCTTGACAGTGACGACGCAGGTGTGACAACGTCGGGATGGCTGGATCCGGTCGTGTTTGGTTGTTTCCGACGTCGGGGATGGTTGACGATGGTCGGGGCGTGTCGGATCTGGATTAGAGACGAGTGAAAACGAACAGGGACGACACGAAGACGAAACAGAGGCGAAGACGAGACGAAGTCGAATCGAAGACGATACGAAAATAGAGACGTAACGAAACGCTTATCCTTTTCCTTGTCTCTGCACTCAACTTGAACGCTTAGGTTTGTTTTGAAACCCACGTGGATTGGAATAGATATAGACAGGTTGTTGAGATATCTATGAAGAAGATATCGAACTGTTAAAAATTTAAATGTCTCAAGTTTATCCATTGACCTCTTATGATGATTTTAAACTCACAATATCTTGTAAAATTATTAACGACCCAATAACACGAGATGATTAGATATCTTTTTAATTATCATGATTTTTCAGGGATATTATAGTTGCATTCATAGTTTTTTTAAGATTCAATCAAGATATAACCAACAACACAAAAAACTCAAATACCATGTAATATGCACATCAAACTTCTCTTACGATAATTTGAGAACATAAACTCACCATTAACGTGGTATCTATGCTTGGGACCTTAACCGGACACTCATTGTCGCCTACCCTACAGGAGGAACAGGAGAACCCTTCTTGAGCCAATCTTGGTTAGTTCCTAACTATCAATATCGAAAACTCATTCAAAATCAAAATCCAAAGTTATTCCATACATTATCATTATGTCCACTTTCCAATGCACTTGGCCTTCATTTTTCTTAGCCCTACCCTTCCCTTCCCTTATCTTCTCTCTTCTTCCCAAAGAGCTGTCAAATACCCAAAAACAGAAACCAACGGCTTTGTCCTGCATGCAATTGCCCCATTTTGCATGCCAAAGACCCATCACATTCACTGGTTTATACTTACACTACCCTTAATGCAATTAATTCAATAACCAACAAACAAAAAACTCAAAGCCGCTCAACCACCACCATGTCATATACCGATATACCATTGTGATTTCTCATTTTGATCAAGATAATCAATGTTCTGTTCATTAGTTGTATTTGTCACACCAGCTCTCCTGAAAAAACCTGCATTTTGAGTTAATAACTGTTCTGCTGTTATTGTTATTGTTGTTGTAGTAATAGCGTTTGTCATTACTATGATTACATTTTGAGAAACATCGAGACCTGCGCTACACTTCTCTCCCCCTCTTCATTTTCTCCCTTTTAAACCAGCAAAACAGAGCAAAACAGAGAAATAAACTGCTCTGCTCTTCTCTTCTCTTCTTCATTCACCTCCAGACTTCATTTCTCAGCGAGCTTTATATGGGTTTTGAAGAACCAAACATGCTGAGAAAAACCCATATTCTCATTTCCTCTTGATTGATCGCATTCAGCTTCCAGATCCTCCCCTGTATTCTCCTCTGTTTTCATTCTGCTGTTCCATCTTCACTTTGAGCTCCATTCAAAGCCTCTATACCCATCACGATCTGAAAATTGAAATACCCATCTGAGGAATCTAGTGGGAAATGTTTAATCTTGGTTCTTTTCAAGGTGGTCTATTATTCTGAGTATGCTCTGTTTCCTGTATCAAAGTGGTTAAGATTGAGCTCAAATTTAGGGTTGAGCAATGAGGTGTCATCTGGGCATGGTCTATTCTGCAATTCTTGTGGTAATTGTGTTGCACTTTGATGGTTGCTGCAATGGACAAGGACAAGATGATGGCATAGCACCAATGATAAAAGCAGAGCAAGAAGCACTCTACTCTGCCATTCAAGGGTTTGTTGGCAATTCTTGGAATGGCTCTGATCTTTATCCTGACCCTTGTGGTTGGACTCCTATTCAGGTGGTTTTTTTTTTTTTCTCCAATTTAAGTCCAATTCTTTGCTTATTTGTATCAAATGTGTGTTCCTACCTATTCGCATATCTCAGTGATTATTATGTGGGTTGTTGTTTTTACCTTCTTATTCTTGTATGTGTTTACATTATACTTCCATGTTTGAGTTGGTCTACTAGAACATATTCAAGGATCATATGACATAGGAAAGACCCATAAAAACAACAGGAGTTTTGACATTATTTGTGAAATAGGCTAAATAGCAACTGTCAAATTATGCAATCTTCTTAGAAGAATCATCTTTTCTTTTAGCATTCTTTGCTTTTTCCTTTTGTCTTTTCTAGTAATATCTCTACAATATTTCTAACTCTGTTGATAATTTTCTCTTTTTCCATGTTTGTTGGACTAGTTGTGCAAGTTACCATGTACAAATTGTACTAGTTTCTTGTTCGACTTCACTTTCCCTTTCATGGCAACATTGTTGAACTGATTGTGAGCTCACATTTTCACCCATCTGGCAATCTCAGAAGTTTTCGTTAAAACCATTTTGCCACTGTTTTGCTCCATTTTTTCACTGTTCTAGTTAAACAAATGCCGGTTTCCATCAAGAGAAAGCTTTAATGTCCTCTGCATTCCTCTGTCCAACAGATACAAAATAGCATGCTTGTCTCCTTTTACAAATTTTTGATACAGTATGTTTCTTGTTCAATTGAAACTTGCTCAATCATAATGTCAATTTTTTTATAACATTAACCCTAATAGTGACTTCCAACACTGTTACGTTGCAGGGAGTCGCTTGTGATTTGTTTGATGGTATTTGGTACGTTACCGATGTAAACATAGGACCAGTTCATGACAACTCCCTAACCTGTGGCCAAAATGTTGAGTTCAGGCCTCAACTTTTTCAACTCATTCACCTGAAAACTCTCTCGATCTTCAATTGCATCGCATCACATCACCATCCAATAACCCTCCCCGGGAACAGCTGGGAAAGACTAGCAACAAGCTTAAACTCCCTAGAGTTCAGATCTAACCCAACCCTAGTCGGCCCAATCCCGACAAGCTTCGGCATCTTGATGAGTCTTCAATCTCTCATTCTGCAAGATAATGGAGTCAACGGCCAAATCCCGTCGACTCTCGGAAACTTGAGGAACTTGAAGAGATTAGTTATCTCAGGGAACAGAGTTACAGGCCAAGTACCATACTCACTTGGCAATCTTGATCCACTACTAATCATGGATTTGAGCAGGAATCAACTTTCTGGGTCTCTCCCATCCACATTCGAGCGACTAGTTTCTCTCTTGAAACTTGACTTGAGCAACAATGCCATAATGGGTCCAATCCCATATAAGATATCAAACATGAAGAGCCTAACCCTTTTGGACCTTAGGAACAACAATATCTCTGGTGGGTTAACTCTCCCGTTCAAGAAGATGCACTCTTTAGCGGAATTGGCCCTCTCCCGCAACCCGCTCGGCGGTGATCTGCATTCCATCAAATGGCAACACATCCCAAACCTAGTCTTTCTCGACCTCTCGAGCTGCGGCCTAACAGGTCAGATCCCAGAGTCCATCGCGGAGATGACGAGGCTACGTTACGTCGACCTAAGCAAGAACAAGCTGACAGGAGACATCACTCCAAGCCTAGAAACAATGTTATCTATGAGCACATTGTTTGTTCATGACAACATGTTAACAGGTGAGCTCAAGTTTACCCATGAGTACTATGCGAAAATGGGTAAGAGGTTTGGGGCATGGGGCAACCCGGATCTTTGTTACCCGGGTCATGATGGACCAATTGGGGTGAGACCATGTCAGAGATCAGAGGTGACATTTCATGATTCTGAATCAAAGAATCAGATGATGATGGTGGCGGATTCTGATTCTTCATTGGGAAGTTCAATGTGTGAAGGGATTTGGTGGGCATTTACTGTTGGTATGTTAATGAATTTGTATGCGTTAGGCCATGAAGAGTAGCTGTCTAAATGTTCTCTTGTCTATATCTTTGACAGCATATATATATATCTTCATTTTTGTTGGTTTAAGCAAGTATGTTTTGCTTTTGGGTGAATATTTGAGTGTAGGCTATATAGATATCAGTTGTCGTCTAAGTCAGCTGGGTAGAGTTTATTGATCCATAAGGTTAATTTAGGTTGAGCAGCTGTTGCTATTGTATGTGTATATATTTGTAATGCTACCGATGTATGGGAACAAGTTTTAAAAAGATACAGCAATGGTGTTGGGTGTTGTTTCCCCATCGATTTTGAGAAAGTGAAGCTGATGATTTATACGATGAATTGTAAATCTTATTTGTAAAGATATGTTTTAAATCCGTACGGATCACTGGTGATAAACTCAAAACGGATAATATTTTGACATAAGAAGTGGTCTGTATCTGTTCCATTTGACCCGGACTTAACAAAATGTTCTTGTTGGATACTTATCATGATCCAAAAACAACTATTTAAAAACAAAAAATTATTGAGGTATGGTCCTGATTCTATTTTTTGGAGAACTGGTTGTGGAGCAAAGGCACAGGCCATGCGCCTTGGCACGGCCGTGTGCGATGGAAGTTTTGGCCTCTCGAAGCACGGGCAAAAGGAAAGCCGTGTCTGGGCAGACATGTCCACGCGGCCTTCTTGTCTGCTGTGTAGATTTCATGTACGTTTGTTTCTTCGAGATTTAGATTTAATTTATTTAAATCTTTTATTTGTGGATCAATCAAATTTTAGCGAAATTAAGGTTATTTTATGGATCTATAAATAGCCCTTATAACAACAATCTTTGTATCACTTTTCTCTCAATAGTGAATCTCGTCGACAGTCGTGGGTTTTTCTTCCCGTTGAGGGTTTTTCCACATAAAATTGGTGTATCTTCTCTTTTATTGATTTATCGTGTGTATGAATTGATCCTAACAAGTGATATTAGAACCAGGTTGATTAACCACATAAAGTGAGAGAGTAATTAAAAACCCTAATCGGTGAGGAGGTAATCGATTGAGTTTAGGATTGACGAGATTGGAGATTTTCGTGAATCATCTTCAGTATCAAGTTCGGTGATCAAGATCCAATATTTGGTGCTCTCTGATCAAGTGGGAGCGATGGCAGAAGATAGAAAGATTGTGATCGATAAGTTCAATGAGAGGAATTTTGGGTTTTGGAAGATGCAAATGGAAGATTTCCTTTATCAGAATGACCTTTATCTATCGCTGAAGGGTAAGAAGGACAAACTTGCTGATTGGGATCAAAAGAAGTGAGATCTGTTAGCTTGCAAAGATTTGGGTACGATTCGACTCTCGTTGTCGTTGACGATACCCTTCAGCATTTCCAAAGAGAAGATCACTGAAGGTTTGATGAAGGCATTGACAAGGATGTGTGAGAAACCTTCTGTCACAGATAAGGTATTTCTTATCAAACGTTTGTTTAGTATGAAGATGAATGGAGAAAAATCAATGATTGAGCATGTGAATGATTTTAACTCTTTGACGAGTCAATTAGAGTCCGTCGGAATCAAGTTTGATGATGAGGTGTTGGTCTTGACGATTTTGGATAGTTTGTGAGATAGTTGGGATAACCTTGATGGTTGTCAGTAATTCGTCAGGTAGAGATAAATTCAAATTTGATGATGTCGTTGGTATTTTTTTAGTGACGATACACGAAGGAAGAGTTCCTCGTTTTTTGAAAATTACGAAGGTGCCTTTAATGTTGAAGCGCGTGGTAGGTCTCCAAATAGAGACAATGGACAAGTTAGGGATTCTGCTCAATAAAAAAGTGGCTATGGGAGAAACATCACGTGTTTTAATTGCGATGAAAAGGGCCATATTGCGTGCGTGTGTCCAGCACTAAAGAAGAAAGAAGAGAAACATGATGAAGGTAAGGACTTCGTTGGGTACTTTAGCGATGATAGAGCTTTTATTGTGTCATGTGAATCCAAGTACGACTCTTGGATTTTGGATTCTAGTGTTGTGTGTCATGTTACTTCTGATAGGAGTTTGTTTATACATTTGAGCTTTGTGCAGGTTCGTTGTTAATGGATAATGATACAGTTTGTGAAGTTGTTGGAATTGGTTTTGTCAAAGTGAAGATGTTTGACGGTGTTGTTTATACCCCTGGGGATGTTCGGTATCTCTCAGGTTTGAGAAGAAACCTGATTTCGATGGGTCGATTTGTTTCTAAAACTGTAGCGTTCATTTCGAAACAAAGGTATAACAGTTGTCGTGACGCGTTGGTGATTATGAAGGCTCGAAAGATAAACAATCAGTTTGTGTTGGTTAATGGACACAGTGGAGCAGTTACTCCATTGAGTGGGAGTTTAGAACTGCTGAGTTCTCGCAAGGATGGGACGAGGAAGCGTGCGGGTTTTGTGAAAGTGTCGACAAAGGGTCCCAACATCAAGAGTGATCGCGAGATTATGAAGAGGGCAACTGTGAAAGAGTTGTGTGACAGAGGCAAAAGTCTATTGATGAGAAAAATTGTTAAGCGTGGAGAGTTTTCTTGACGCCGTGTGTACAGAGCAAAAGGCACGGTTCGAGGAGTGGTTTTAGTACTTGTGTTGCTGATAAGTCGCATGACGGTAGTCAGCATTTTGAGAGGTCAAGAAACTCTATATGTGTGTATGTAGAAGAAGTTGTCAGCTTCAACATTTTCTGCCACTTGTATTTCTATGTGATGCTAGAATGGGGTCGTCGACAAGTGTGTTAAGTTGATGGTTTGGGAATCAATCCCAGGTGAAAAATTTGTTGAAGTATGGTCTTGATTCTCTTTTTTGGAGGAATGGTCGTGGAACAAAGACACAGGTTGTGCACCCTAGCACGGCCGTACGCGATGGAGGTTCTGACCTCTCCGTGCGGCCTTCTTGCGTGCTGTGTGGATTTCGTACACGTTTGTTTTTTTTTTTTTTTTGAGATTTAGATTTAATTTATTTAAATCTTTATTTGTGGACCAATCAGAATTTAGGAAAATTATGATTATTTTATGATTTATAAATAACTCTTATAACAATAATCTCTGTATCAATTTTCTCTCAATAATGGATCTTGTCGACAGCCATGAGTTTTTCTTCCCCTTTAGGGTTTTTTGAAAAAAATTGGTGTCTTTTTTTTTATTGATTAATCGTGTGTGTGAATCGATCCAAAAAAAATTACTAAATGAAAACAACAAATAAAGCGCTTCGGATCATGACGTTTTACAAATTACAAATAAAACGCCATGGCCCGTAGCGTTCTACTCAAAAGCAAAGCACCAATTGCCTATGTGGCGCCTTTTTCCTTAGTAAAGTGTTGTTGGAAGAAGTGCTTTGGGTTTTTTTTTTTTTTTTAAATCTTAAAACTCAAATTTTAATATCTATTTTTTATTGGTCATAATTTATGAATCATGATACAGATTAATTCGACTCACTAGTGAAAAAAATGATCAACTCGATGTTGTGTACAAAACAAGACTAATCATGACTATCTTTTGAAGACATCGAAATAAAGATAGAGAAAAAGATTATTGTTTCGACTTTATCCTAAGATATCAAAATTGGTCTTGTTTTGTAGAGAAAATCTAGCTAATCATTTTTTACTATTGAATCGAATTAATCCGGACAACAATTCACAAATTATGATTAATAGAAGATTGATATAATTTTTATATTTTAGGAATTAAAAGAAAAAAGAAAAAATATCCTAAGACGTTAAATTAGGTGACGCTTTAAACCAAAAAAATATTAAAAAATAACCAATTAATACAACGTCACGGCCGTTTTCTTTGTAGTTTCTATATAACAACAATTTGTTTCTAAATAGCAATCTTGCGTGATGAGCTATAGTGCATACTTCCATCATCATACTCCCTCCATTCTATATTATAGACAAAATATTATTCCGATACGCGATTTTATGTGTCTATTGAATTTGTGTGAAATTTGATGAAAAAAAGTATTTTTTGAGTGTTAATGGGATTTACTGTAGAAATGTGAAAAAATATAATGGGTGTATTGTAGTAGATGGTAGATTGTTTTGATATTCCATCCATCCCAAATAAATTACGATAGATTAACTTGGGACGATTATTAATAAAAGTATTAATTTTAGGATGTTTTATATTTATATCCTTGTACGTGAAAAGAAAAATTATGAATGGATGGAAAATGAAAAAATAATGATTTAAAAAATAATATTATATAAAATAAGGATATTTTAGATATTTGAATTATCAAAAATGTCATTTTTGAAAGTATTTAAATTTATGTGAAACATCCATTTTTAATAATATATCATAATTTATTTGATTTATCTGAAACGAAGGTAGTAGTTTTTTTATATGAAAAATTAACAAATAAAATATGTATATTTTTAAATGGCTGAAATAAATGTGTTAAATATAATACAAAACGGATGGATGCAGTATTAATGATTTGGTCTGTAAAGAACTCAGGGCTGGATTAAAACGGTAATTAACCAGTGATTATCCGATGTGTCCAATGGCGGGTAAACAAAAACGTCCTCTCTCCATCTATCTGTGTAGCAGTGCACTGGTCAAATTAATATCTTTTCGTTTGTCAAATCAAGCTAATAGATTAGCAGCTTCTGTGTAGCTAAGTGGTTCATTAATCACCATCGAGCTCACTGGTGAGATTATGGTTGATAGGATTTGTGAAGATATGAAAGTGGAAGTACATGAGCATTGGTTTGGCAGCAATGGACGTAATGGCACAGGGATCAAGCCTAATAAAATTTCCAAAAGTGTTTTTCTATGAAAACAAAAATCGACCGGTCTCTTTAAAAGTAACACTCCCATTGAATTTCAAGCACTCCCTTAAGTGACGATTGACATCAACTACAGTAATATTTTGTAAATTTTTAGAAAACTAACTTACACACGATGTAATTGAGTGGTGTACTCATTTGGATCAGGTGACTAAGAGACTTGCACTGATTATGGAAAATATATAAAATAAGCAGTTTAGATAACCAAAATAAAAAATTAGGTGAAAATTGGAGCTCCGGTAGAAGCTTCATCCATTACCCATCTATTTATACATATAAAACTAATTTATTCTTATTTGATATCAAAGTTTATTTTATTTTGATATTAAGTTTGGTTGGTCATGTATTAATAACACATTGTTTATGATTTATATTTAATATATTTAATTTATAATGTGTTTTTATTATCTTATACATGTTATTTCAATATTGTTATATTATTATAACATAATAAAAAGATAATTACTACTTAAATAGTTTAACATCATCACGATATAGAATTTTTCACATAAGATATTCTATGTGATTTAAAATACATATATGTAGTTATCAATAATATTTTCATACGTCTATAATGTGAATTACATTAATAATGTTATAATAACTTAGGTTAAGGACTTGTCATGCATAATAGTAATGAACAGTTGTTATACAAATTTTCTGATTCACTGTAACAAACTGCAACTAATACAACATTATTTTTTTTCGCTTTTTGCAAGTTGCTCCGTTCTCATTCATTTTCTCTCATCCACAAACTGTGTCTTCTTTCATGGTTTTTCTCTATTTTTTGGATGGACATGTACTTGGATTGTGTTTGATTTGAAGATTTTGTGGTTCCTTGAACCATGATTGTGGTTATGAGATTACAATTTTGGAATCGTTCAGTTTGTTGATCTTGGTATATTTGAGTTTGCAACTTTTGACCTGTGGTTTTGGTTTGGCTCGGATGAGGGTGCATGAAGAGACGCTGTGAGTAACGAGAAGCTTTCGGAAGTCATCAATCGGACAAACCTAACCCTGGTGAATATGAAACTCGTCGTTGAGGTTAATGCCTGATTGTGATGAAATGGTATGATTGGCAATGTCATTGGTATTTTGTTTTGATAGAAGGAGAATAGTGTGAGTGAAGGAATACCCGGAGACACATTTACAAAATCTTGAGATAGGAAGTCAAAAAAAAAAGAAGATAAATTGATCAATATACACAATGAGGATTATATACACACGTTTTTTCACTTCTCGACAAATGCTATTTCTTTCCTTATTATAAGTGCTTATGTTATTTTTGGTGTTGAAGAACTTCTTTTTCTTAAACTCTTGGTTTCGAGAATTGATATGTAACTTAAGTGACATAATAATAGTAATATAGAGATTAAGATAGAGATTCTGATGTAGTATATGATAAATAGAATTTTTATAAATTAAGAAAAAAATAAATTTAAATATATAAATGAAGAATTTGTTAAAAGATTCTAATACAGGTGCTCTAATTATATCAACTGGGGTTGAAGCGAGAGATGGTTCATTTATGGAGTAAACGTTTGTAAAAATCGTTTTTTTTTTTTTTTTAAAGAAGAAGAAGAAGAAGAAAACATTGGTAAATCTATGATGGGTTGGGCAATTAAACACGTCTGCGTGGGCCCACCTAAACGATGCTACTTAGGCCATTGTGACCTCGTGGGCCCTCTGGCCGGGCCCATTCCAAAATGCGCTGACAAGTTTGAGACGTCTAAATATTTGTGGGGTTACTATTTTTAGGAAAAAGATGAAAAGTTCATTCTATTTTTAGATATCATAATCACTAAATATGGTTGAATGGATGTACTTGTTGACTGTTGAGCATGTGATTGGGTCCATGTCATCGACTTATACTTCAGTTATTATTATTCGAACAAATCGTAGAGTACAGGTTTGAACTATCTCAAACATTATATGACAAATTCATCAAAAAAAAGATATCTTATCTCATATCATTAGATATCTAGATGTGTATTTGAAGATGATAATTTATATTGGACGATGTATGAATTGTTGTGGATATTATCGTTATCGTTCTACTCTATCGAACTTCTCATAAGTCTATACGCAGTGGACGCACGAGGCTAATAAAAGATCGTGCCCAGTCGTTCGATTTAGTGGGACCCGAAATGCATCAATATACATGAAACTTTGGTTTGAGAATGTTTTCATATTTATATTCCTTATTAAGTCATAAGTTGCCGTGTAAGGTCTGCTACGCGCCCTTTTTTATTGGGTCGTTAGCCTCTTCAAATGAGGACAGCTTCTACTTTTTTATCCAAATGGAAAGTTCAGGTGCAGATTAACTTTAGAGAAGGTTTAATTAATTAATCACGATGAAAATCTCCGTAATCATCATCAAATCTCGAATGAATAAATCAAACTATGCTATAGACGATGCGCACTTTTTTTTATATGTAATGGGAAAATCGTTGTATGAGCGAATTGAACCCAAGATCTCTTGCACCTGGAAAAGGAAGTTTGTTATTAACAATATATAAATTATATGTTATTAAGACATATCCAATCATGAAGATTTTTTTTAATTTATTTTTTATTTTTAAATTTTTTAATCATTTAACATTTATCATTCATTAATCTTTATAAACACATAATATTAATATTATATTCCCTTTGTCCATATAGAAATCATCATTGTATCTTATTCTGTCCCGAAAAAATCATACTCCGTATCATTTGCCAAATCCAGTAGTCTTTATTTGGGAAAGTACATTACTATCCTGCCCTTCATATTCAAATTATAATTTCCTCCATCCCATAAAAGATACAACACATACGTTTTTTGTATTATCTAATATGTATGAATACAAATCTCGTTTTCATATCAAATCACGTTTGATCGTCTCGTATAATGTATTAAGTTGAAGTACGTAACTTATTTAATCATTGGTGTTTCACGATAAATTTATAAACAATTACGTTTGATCTTCGTTGTACGCGTGTCAAATTTTATATCGATATGTGTGTCAAATTAATCCGTTGTATCATTTATGAAACGGAGGGAGTATATTCTTGGCATTTGAACAAAAGTCTTACTGTACTATGTTACGCATCATAGTATGAATATTTATCGGGCAGTGCTAATC
>JAOVYX010017235.1:0-22675 GCA_035668315.1 Drosera spatulata
GTGAGAGACGCAGAGAAGTAAGGCAGAGAAAGGGGGAGAGTGCTGGGAAGAAGAAGAGGGCAAAGAGATAAGGCAGGGAAGGAGAGGAATACACTGTTCATATATACACACATAAAAACACATTGAGGGTTTAAGCGATTTATTTTAGAGATTATTAACTTTATCCCTTATTGTGAGATTCTCAATATTTTGAGTGTAGCTCCTCTTGTATTTCCTCCTTTAGTTAGTGGATTTTTCGTCGCCGGCGACCGTCCGTGGTTTTTCCTGCAAGGGTTTTCACGTAAAAATCTTTATCTCATTTATTTTTGCGCATTTATCATTATTTGTGTTTATAATTCACCGACCCGTTCGTAGCAAGAAGATGTATTGCAAGAACCACACTGTTCACAAAGTTACTCAGTACAAGAAGGGAAATGATAGTTTGGCAGCTCAAGGAAAACGTCGTTATGATCGCAAGCAGTCTGGTTATGGTGGCTAGACAAAGCTTGTTTTCCACAAGAAGGTAAATATTACAACTATCAATAGTCGAACCCCATTGTATTCTCCTTGTCCGAATTTGGTCACTCATTTTTTGTTCTGATTTTCAATGAATAGGCCAATACTACAAAGAAGATTGTGATGAGGCTACAATGCCAGACCTGCAAGCATGTCTCTCAGCACGCTATCAAGGTTAGTACAATCCTGATATATTGTTCTTTAGTATTTTCGGGGCAAGATTCGCGTTATCTTTGTGATCATTGTCTTCATGTAACTTATGCTTTTGTTTGGTTGCTTTGGCTTTTGGTTTCTCCAGCGTTGCAAGCACTTTGAGATCGGAGGAGACAAGAAAGGAAAGGGAACCTCTTTGTTTTAGTGGAATTGGTTATGTAATCTTGAATCTCGGCTTTTGTCCAGTTCGTTTCAGTTTGAAGTTTGGTTTTTGTTCGCGAAGGAGCATTGTCTTGTTTTGCTTCTGACTTTGCGGAACAACATGTATCATGGATCATATTGTAATCTCATTAGGATGTACTATGATGACGTACTATAGTGAGGGTGCGGCGACCTCCGCCGTGGTGGTTGCAGTTCGGATACTGGAAGAACAAGGATGTACTATGATGGTATATTATGGCGACAAACTATGACGATGTACTGATTTTGGTAGGCTGATAATTTCTACGACGTATTATTTTCCCATTGACGACGGTGATGTTGACGAGTTCTGCGTTGGTGAGGACGAACTGATAATCATAGTACATAGTTCTAGTATGTGAGTGAGTCTGACGGGGTCTGCGTCGACGAGTTCTTATGTTTATGCCTGCTGTACATGATCGAGTCCGACGGGATCTACGTCGACAGGTTCTTATGTTTGTGGTTACAGTACGTGGTTGCAGTATGTGATAGAGTCCAACGGGATCTACATCGACGGGTTCTTATGCTTATGGTTGCAGTACGTGATTGCAATACGCGAGCGAGTTCTACGTTGACGAGGAGTTCTTATACTTATGGTTATAGTACGTGAGTAAGGCCCGACGATGGTTACCGCTAAGGCGTACGTTTTGGATTTGAAAATGAATTTTTTTAGGAAAGTCAATATCTTGTGTAAATTGATAGGAATGTGCAATACCTCCAGTTGTATAAAGATTGATTAACAAAATTTAGAACTATTAACCATGATGTAGTTAGTGTGCTAAGGCTGAGAATTAGTTAGTGATCTGCAATCTAGGTTAGATGCTGAAGAGTAGACGGCCACAGATAGAGAGCATTGTGGGCCACCAGATGTAGATTTCTGCAGAGAATTTCAGCAAGCCAGCTAAGACATGCATGGACAGCAAAAGACCTACAAATGCTTCAGGATCTAGGATCAATCCTGTTGACAAGGATCAACACAACAATGCAGAAAAGGTTGCAGTAGAGTTGAGTGCAAATGAAGTTGCAGCAATGATCGGATGTAGACGAGATCTGAACGGTACTGAGTGCAGACTAAGTTGCAGCAGACTGAATACAGAAGAAATGGTTGTCTAGGTTGGACAAGGATCAAAGGATTGGTCAAATCGAAGATTTGAGGTATGGAGAAACTGTACGAGGATCAGAATGAAGCTGATCTATCAACATCAGTGAAAGGGTCACATGTGTTGCAAATAGATAGGCTGTCAATATTAGATCAAGTACAGTCATGAGTTCATTCCCTCAGCCTATAAAAGAGGATCACAGAGCTCAAGGAACAGTGCTGTTTATGAACGATTTGAACATACAAAAACATACGAGAAATCTGAATTCAAAGATGTTCAAGTGAGCTGAATTGAAGAAATAGGAAGAAAGGAGTCACCAGTTTGTATTGAAGAACAAAGGTGCAGTAGAGTCCAGTAAAGGATTTGTGCAAGGGTCTAGGTTTTTTTGTCTTTGGCAAGTTATAAACTTGTGAAAAGGTTGTCATGTAAGTCAAAAATAAGAAGATAGTGAAATCACCTCTTGGATTGACTACATTGGTCATCAAGGGAAGACTGGACTAAGCTCTCGATTATCAGTTGATAACGAGTATCTAAACCAGTATAAAATCATGTGTTCTTTACCTGCTTTTCATTACTCTGCATGTTTAGAACTGCTAAAAATCAATCAAAACAGCAAACAGAGATAAACTCTTAAAGTATAAGTCTTTACTGCAGATATCTTTAGTAGTCTGCAAAGATCATCAGTGTATTTAAATCAAATATTCCGCTGTATTACACTAAAAAGTTTAAAACAACCTATTCATCCTCCCTCTAGGTTGTACCTGTGGATCTTACATAATTGATGATAATTTTGTTAGGAGGATGGATATGATGCAATATTAAGTTAAAAAATGAGTGTTGGAGATTGCTCCGCAACACTTACTTGGCTGTTTTTTACAACATAAATACTAACTCGATTTATGAATTTGAATTTCGGAACATAAATTTTAGTGTGAAAATGTAACGCCCTAAGAAATGTTTTTCAGGCTAATATCTGGCCTCACAGACCATCACTAGTCCTTTCAATGTGCTTTGGTCTCACTTGCGTACGTCCTGGGAAATTTCCCAGGAAGTCACCCATCCCAGCATTACTCCACGTTAAGTATGCTTAACTGCGGAGTTCTAAAGTGATGGGTTATCAAAAAGAAAGATGCACCTTATTATTATAGATAGTACTATCAAATCATTTAAACATTTCCTTGGGGTATTACAGAAAATTCTCATAAGGTATTATTTTGGAGACTTATTTTCAAAGAGGTACCGCCAAGGAAACTTTATTCCCACAAGGTATCACTTATACAAAAAAAACCCAAGCTTTCCTCATTTGCCCTTTTTCCAAATTTCCTACTCTTTTCTTTATTTCTTTCTTTAGATGTGAGATTGGTTTCACCACCAACCTCCTCTCCCTCCGTCGTTGTCATCACCGTCGTCGACACCATCCCTATGGCCGCCTTTCACGATCATGGGTTTGGATTCAGGTTCGGGTTTTGTCATCGATGGGGAGAGGAGTCTGACGAAGGAGATAGTGGTGAGGATGAGCCCAATTGCTACCGAATTCATCATCGATCTCTTCTTGGGTTTAGATTTTAGTGATTTGATTTTGGATTTGAGGATGTTTTTTGTGATTCTGTTGTGGGAAACATGGTTTTGTTTAGCGTGGAAATCGCAGCATATTGTGGCTGATGATTTAGTCTGTCTATTTAACGTACAAATCCTTCTGAGATCGTTTTCTAAAAAATTGTGAACAATGTGTATTGCACTCTAAATAAAGATTACTTATGATGTTACTTTAGAAATTATAACAGCACAAGTATTGTTTTCTTAATGCGTCCGCATAAGATTTTTATCGTGTTTTGTTGTCATTTGTTGTCATTGGAATGACTTGTTCTTGCATAGGCATATTAGTACGTCTGAAACTAATACGTATGAAACAACTCAATTTTGACGTACTACATTTTGCATAGACATATTAGTACGCCTCATAATAGTACGCGTGAAACAAACCAATTTTGATGTACTAAATTAAAAAAAAAAAAAAAAACGTACTAGTTTTTTTGAAAAAGTTTGATCCAAATTATAAAGTAGGAGTATGTCATTTTTACACAGACGTACTACTACAAATGATTTTCTGTGTAGTGGCGTATTATATTTTTCATAGACGTACTAGGACGTCTGAACTAGTACAAATGAATTAGTACGCTTTCGTCAATGATTGATAATCTTTTATCTGACAAACCAATTTTGAAATACTAGATTTTGCATAGGCGTTTTTTTTTTTTTTTTTTGCATAGGCGTGCTAGATAATGTACATTTTATGTTTTTCACTGGACATACTATTTTTTTTTTTACAGACGTACTAGATGATGTACATGATGTGTTTTTCACTTGACATACTATTTTTTGGCACAAGCGTAATAGATGATGTATTTTTTCATGAGACATACTACTTTTTTTTTTTTTTTTTGCAAAGGCATAGTAGATGACGTACATGATCTATTTTTCACTAGGCGTACTATTTTTTTGAACAAACGTACTATATGATGTATATGATCTGTTTTTCACTAGACGTATTACTTTTTTGTAGAGACGTATTAGATGATATATATGATGCGCTCAATCCATGAAGTGATTTGCATTGCGTGTTTCTTACACGACCATTCGGGGATGTATTTCTAGTTTGAATCATTGTGTTTGGGGCTGAGTTTTCTATTAAGACGTGTTGTTATCTCGAATTGATGTTTGTTTTTTTGCTAGCGATTGCTATGAGTTTTCAAAGCATTTGAAGCTTGAGATGACAGCTGTAGATGAAGAATTCTTATATTTATAGTAAAAAATGACTGTTAATGGATTGATATATAGCTATAAAAAACACACCTCCACAAAATCCTTCACCTTCAATTGCATCATCATCATCTTCCCCAATTCCAAAACTCTAACCTAATTTCCCTATCGAAGCTCCAAATATCGATCAAATTCTAGCTAAACACTTGTCGACGATCTTCCTCATCCACCTCTCCTTTGTCTCCCTTTCACCTCCACCGTCCTCTTTGTTGCGGCAATCTCTTACATGCACTGAATCCAAAACCAAACCAAACCACTCACAGCTAGCTAGCTCTGACTCTTCGTAATATTTGCGATTCTCACTCTCATTATTCGTCGATCTCGAAACCTTAATTTCACTACGTCGAGAAATGTAACTCATCTCTAATCTCGAATCGAAATCTGATTGAGACCATCATTGCATCATCAATGGTTTCTTGATAGACGTCGGTGGCGGCACGGGTGGTGACGACGACAGGTGATGGCGAGGATGGGAGAGAGTAGAAGGAGAAGGAAAAGGAGATGAGAAGGATACTATGAGGAGTGTGGCGACGGATATGGTGGTGGGTGTTTGTGGAAGGACAATATGGATATTTTTGATAGATTGGGATCTCATAAAAATTAAAATTAATTGGTGATAATTTCTTGAAATAAAATTTTTCAAATGACACTTCACGAGGATTAACCCAATTTTATATTTGGGAAAAATTAATTGTAATTGATTATGAGATATGTTTTAAGAATAAAATTATAATGGGATATTTTTATGTAATTAAAATTACATAAGATATTTATCAAGAATTCTTCCTAAACTAAATCATGTTAGGCTTCCTACTTATAAAAAAATAAAAAATAAAAAAAAGTTAGGCTTCCTGTGTTTCAAAGGGAAAAAATTAAAGTTCAACGCAACGACGAGTTGATGACATCATTGCCTAGCGATGATCTATACCAACTTGGCGATATATGAAAATATAGTCTATCTATAACATACAATTTCGTCACGATAGCAGTCCCTTTTCAATTTAACAACCAAATCTGTACAAGACAAGAAACACTAGAGCATCTGGACAAAGGTAGCATGGGAGCTGAGTTCTCCTAATCAGGCAAAGCCGCGACTTTACAAACCGGACACAAGTTCTTCATCGACAGCCATTTTTTGATGCAGTGTTTGTGGTAATCATGGCCGCAGGCGTTCAGGGTTACAATTCGATCCGTCTCCTGATATTCTTCCTGCATAACAAAAATGGATGAAATCAATGTGTAAATCTATGAACTTAAAAGCACCAACCCGAGTTACCCGACATTTGGCAATAGTATTCGTGCCTCATACCTGAAGAACTTGTTACTGTTACACAGACTAAGGAAAAGGAAATACTAGTATCAATCACATGATCAACACATCATGATGCATACATGATTTAGCTCAAAGCCATATCGTCACGAACCATTCGGTAGGACCAAGTATGACATCATGATGCATACTCAGAGGTGCATCAAACACAAAGATTTCCTAGGTAGAATTCAGAACCCACCATTCCCCATTCCATCACTCGAAAGACCGCCACCCGTGGACTACAGGAGACAATAGAAGAGAAAGACCTCCTTGGTCAGAGACAAAATCCCACAATCCACATTCAACCCATTACTCGGCAAACTACGCGCATTCCATTGTAACCCTTACTGCTGAAAGGGAAAAGGAGGCGACTGAGCAATTTATGCTTAACCTCAATTCTTTCTAAGAAGACTGCTTAACTGGTAAGTAATATATCTTACCTCTACAAAATATTCATCAGATTTTCTTGTATCACTATTGACTTGCCATATCGTACCAAAGGCTAGCACCAAGACATGGCCTATGCCTTCTAATAGCAATTAGTACCATAAGCAGCATAAGCAGCATATCGGCAGTTAATCACACATATGAGAATGAACTCACCATACAAATCGAGCATCTTTCAGACGGCACAGGTTTCGATGAGCAATATTGTGTTGCAGTGAAACACCTGGGCAACAATTGATCTGGCACACCAGTGTTGACACTCCCTATCCTTTCTGATAGCTCAAGTAGCTCCTGATCATGAAAATAGAGAAGTACTTAGTTAATGCAATTTCGCGACAGAAACAAAATACAGAAAAATGCAGGAGGGGCCAATTAAGGACCTCGTAGCTCATGTTATCTATATCCAGTCTCATGTCACTGTGTTGATCTAACAAACTCATTGACGTGTAGAATGCAGCATGGTCAGCAATCATTATAGCCTGCAATACATACCAAGTGTTATCACCAGAAGCACCAATCCAAGGTAAAGAAAAGGCAGATACACCAATCCAAGAGGGAAGTACCACAGTTCGTCACATGATAGAACACAACAGCGAAGACATCTATCTGGGACAATCCTGTACAAGGCAGTTAAAGCATGGGCCGCCAATTTGGATAAAACAGAAGACGGCAAATTGGCTAAAGGTATCCATTGCAGTTTTCATTTACGTTTTAGTACCCGTGAACTGTACTCATGGCTTTGCGCACTGTATAACATACGTGTTTGCGCACTGCATTTTGGTATGAATTGTAAAAATCAAAATGGGTATTAAAACGTAAGTGAAACTTTCATTAGGTATTTTAGTGTAGTTTTTGCCCAAGAGAAGAACCCCAAACCACCAGATATTCAATTTCACTGCGATCAATCACATGACGGCATTAAGCATGAAGGCATAAAAAGGCCAAATGTAATGTCTACATGCTGAGTTTGATTGTGGGTCAATTAGGAAGGATACAAGGCCCCAAGGGACAGCACTAAAACAAACTCAGATATTTTTTTTCTTTTTCTTTCTTGTTAGAAAGAACTCAGATAACTTTTAGTCACAAGCCGACTGACCGACACAGAATCCGTCAAGATGCAATATTATCGAGAAAGATAATTTTTTTCCTGATAAGCAAGATGAATATTACATGGAAAGCAATCAAACGAAATTTCGATCCTTTGACGTACCTCAGGAGTCAACCGATCATATCCCACAGCACCAACAGAAAGGGATCGATACCGTTCACCGAACCTAGGTCTTCCGCCATTAAGGCCAAACCGACATCCTGAACTGCCAAAACTTCCATGTGCAGAGGAATTAGTATTTGCTTCAGAAGAGAGAACATCATCTGCAAATGCTGTCAGCCTCTCGGGTGGAATCAACATCGATGCCCTGGCAAGATTAGTTCTGTGAACATAACTACTATGAATGCTCCTAGTAGAATGGTCCATGACAGCAGTTGGTCTTTGAGGAAGATTAGGAGTTCTTGGGTCAATGACACCATGATGGTGGCTCCTGCCTGGTCCTGAATCATTAGAAACACTGTTGTCACTGAAGAATTTTATAATACAACTGGTAAAGCTGACCACAGAAATGATGAACACTGGTAAAACTGACCTGGGAAAGTCGCCATAGCACGAGGAAAAGTAGGCAAGGGACCAGGATTCCACAAAGGCAATGGAACAGGCGGAACTTGATGTCGATGATCTGCTGGATGATCAAGAGGATGCCTATTCAAATTTGTTTGGTGTGGATAGTTACCAGATTGATTGTTTCCAAATACATCAAATTCTGACTGAAGGGCATACCGACTACGGACATGCCTAGTAGAACTCTCACCATCAATTGAGAGGCCATGGGGTCTACAAGTAGGAGTCACATTTACCGGTTCCCAACGAGTACGATGAACATCCACACTTGATCTTTCCTGCTGTGAGTCTGCAGAGAAATATGCATCAGATGAACTTCCCCAAGAGTAGTTCCCGCTTCTAACGCCCCTCTCACTGATCGGTGGAATCCCTGGGCTCTTCCGCTTGCATGGGTACCTTTGATTGCTCATCGAAAGGTCTAAAATATTGTTTTCAACCACATAATTGGAAGAAGATGCATGTTGGGGATAATTTTTAGAGGTGGGCAACTGATGCCAAGGATTACGAGGTCCTGAAGTTTCGAAAGAGTTCTGAAGAGCAGCACGACTTGACGAAGAATGTCCATGTAATCTTGCAGGTGGAATCCAAGGAGAAGGATAATTTTCTCTAACTGGTGGCATTGTATTCCCTGGATGAAAGTCATTTCCGGTTGCAGCACACCTAACTGGAGCCGAAATCATTATAATTACCATTAGCAGAAAAGCAGAGCTCAGCACGAAACAAAGACGGTGACTCCAAATGAAGCAACTTAGCAACCATTAGGCTCAATTATTGATTTAAACCCGCACAATGAGAGGAAAAACTGATGATTTTGCATATTTGATCGGAAAAAAAAAAAGATCTCTCTGGTACCCCTCGCTCAGACCTGATTCTAGCATTTTTCTATCTAAATTGACTATATATCAATATATGTTTTTCCCATGCAATTTTTTATTTCTTTTTTTTTCTGACTTAATGGTTACTGGGTCTGGTCTATCTTGCCCTTAAAACAAGCTAGAAAAAGATACATTCTGATCCAGCCTAGGCAAAGAATACAAGCAGTAGGACATACAGGGCAATCGATTCTATTATAGCTGATATTATTTCCACATCAACTCATCAAGGCTCAAACTTCTCCCAGCATAAATAACAGGCTTAAACTGATTCACTAATAGAAACAACTGAAGCATAACTATAGTAAGATTTTGACTGAGTATCCCTCTTACCTTGGTTGCAGCAAGGTTTTTTTTTTACAATTTTTTCCTTCGATGGGGGATTCCCCAAAAAAAAAGGGAGAAGAAGAAGAAAGAAAGAAAGAAAGCAAAGAAAAGAAAAGAGAAGAAGAAAGGGAAAAAAGAAAAGAAAAGGAAGCACTGGAAGTGCTTCAATTATTTTGATATAGTATGTTGTAACTTTATTTTATTTTCTTGTTAGGGACAAAAATGCAGCTTCCCAACAGGTTGATAAAAAAGCCTTCTCTTTGCAGAAGCAAGAATAGGAATCATGCATGAGATTCTATTTGCTTTAAATATATTTGGGCGAAAAGATAGCAAGAGCGAAATCTGTCAAAGAGTTCAAGTACCAAACCTAATCAGTTCAAACATGTATAATAATTCTAACTTCCACTAACTTATACCCAAATATATTCGACGTCATGGTATTCATTCTCTCAATCATCCATCATAAAATAAATGAACAAGACAACAACAAATCAAGCCTTTATTCCATCAAGTGGGGTCGACTACATGAATACAACGTCATTACAATCTGTCATGTACATCATCTTCTGTAAGATTATGATAGACCATATCATACTTTAAGGTTTCTCTTATGGTCTTTTTAGGTTTTCCTTATTCTCTCTTGACATGTGTTAACTTCCAAGCTCCACATCTCCTAACGGAAGGTGTGACTGGCCTGCGTTTCACATGACAATACCATCTTAGTCGTGACTCCCTCGTCTTATTTTCTATTAGAGCCACACCCACTTTCTGTCTGATAACTTCATTTCGTATCCTATCTATTCTTGTATGTCCACACATCTACCTTAACATTTTCATCTCATTTACACTCATCTTCATATACTGTCACTTAATTGTCCAACATTCTGACCCATACAGCATCGCTGGTCGAATAGCTGTCTTGTAAAACTTTTCTTTTAATTTGATAGGTATTTTAGGATCACATAACATCCCTGAAACGCCCTTCCATTTCAGCCAACCTGTTTTAATCCTATGATCAATATCTGCATCAATTTCTCCATTCTTATGCAGCATCGAACCTAATATTTGAAAGAATCCGTTTTAGGAAAAGACTCTATTCCCAACAATATATTCTCACTATTTATTTCACTACTCTCATTAAAGACACATTTCATATATTCTGTCTTGGTTCTACTGATCATCCTTAACCCCTTACTTTCCAACGCCTCCCTGCAAGTCTCAAATTTTTTCATTCATCCCTTCTTTCAATATAATCATGCTTGGCAATGAAACTAACGACACACCTAGAATTTCCAGTTTCATTACCTAAATGATGGTACGGCGGATAAGGGTCTTCAACTCGCATATAATTCCATTGCTGGTGAGTCTCACGCCCAGACATCTGTGATGCGCCAAATCGATATATATGCCGCATAATAGTTTTTAAGGAAAAAACAAGAGGACTGTGTCAGTCCTGGTAAATACAGCCTGCATAAAGGAAGTATAACATCGACATCAGAAGCAAGATTCAATAAAATACAAGAGATGAAGAACTTAAAGCACATACTGCAGGTGCATGCGACACAACAAGAGCATAATTTTTAAGAGCAGAAGAACAGAATAGCTATCAGAAAGTCAAAGTTAAATCTCCAGCAAAGCACACCTAACTCCGAATAATCTTTATTAAATACCCAATAGTTAGTAGGATTTAAATGTAGTTGCCAGCATTACTGTCCAGGGAGATAAATGAATCTAAGTCAGGTGATAAGTGTCCTACATCTACACATATGCTATCTACAGTTCGGTCAAGCAACTCTCACTGTCTCACATCCTCCGAATCAAGTTTTAACTACCAAGTTTCGGTAGAAAATTGCAATGCAGTAGAGAAAACAAATGAAACTTAAAATGAAAATTTTGCACCCGCAAGCATACAACAACGAGGCTGATGGATAGAGAACAACCAAAATACATAGCAGAAGAAGCTGTTGCAAAGAGAAAAAAAATTAAATATTAAAATTAAAAATTTCACCTTCTCAAATTCCAGCAGCAGCAGCCTTGTCAAAGATGAGCATAAGCCGCTAGCAGACAAATGTACAAGTCCCTGCTGATTCAAAAAGGTTACCCGAGTTGGAGAACACTGAGCTCAAGCAACCACAAGAGAGACAATATTCTACAATAAGAAGCCAAATTGCATTATAGTCACAGAATCTAAGTAAAACCATAATGAAGGTTGAATTCACTAAACTCATTTTACAACACTAAACTGCATAAAGATGTCCCGAAGTGATGACTGAATTTTGAGTGTTTCAATGCGTCATCCATTCAAGGTCGAATTGACCAAGGTCATGTCGAATGCTAGTACTGCATAAGGTTGGCCACACGTGAGAATTATATTTTGAGAGTTACAGGACGTCCCTTAAAAAATGTTTCTTCAAAAGAATCAATCACCTACGAATATCCTACAAGTCTGAACAAAAGAAAGTTCTCCCTGAACTGGAAATGGAATTACCAAACACCCAGCCAACATCAATTTGTCGAATCTGTGTCTGTCGATATAAAATAAAAACAAAAAAATGTAAATAAGAAAATAAACATAAAGCCCCAATTAGGTTGATTAAACCTATGATTTGGCCTTTACAGGCAGAAACAGGACAATAAGCAATACTCACCAAGTGATTCAGAGATATGTTTCTATGGAGTAGTAGTTACCTATGTTTTTCAGAGAGTTCTCATGGGGGAGCATTCTCACCAAAAGGTTCAGAGAAAGTGCAAGTCCTAATGAGTTCCCTTGCTCACCATAATCTAATGTATGGCACCTCAAAACTCATTGTAGTCGAAACTAGAAATGTGCATATTTGCAAGTTCTGGCAAATAATCCAACGAAAGCATAGGAAATAATATTTGAAAACAACTGAAGGAAGAATACACTGACAAACAATACAAACCAGTTTCATTCAATGCAAGAACATACTCCATTAGGGTAAGCTGTTGTCAAAAAAGGATTGACGATCAACAGATGCTCCAAAGTAGCTAAAAATATAACGCTGAAAATATATAGTTAAGAAATCCAATGTAACCTTCTGTTAAGTCTACTCTAGAATTGTTGCATCCTCATGAATATGATCCCAGATAAGATTTATTCTGTTCGAACATAACTAGGATATAATTGATACACACCAACATGGCATGGTTACGACATACCAAGGGAAACCTGCAGGAAAATCTCAAATTCTAGCAGTAGTTAAGTATTATAAGTTAAAAGACATTAAGATCAATAAACATGTGGTTGTGAGGTCCATGTGGTTGTAGAAATCGAACATCTTCTGATAAACTAGAATCCACATATACCAGTCTTCATTCCAACAAGCTCAAGGAACACTTAACAAGGCAGATGACAACAAGCACTACATGAATTTCGGGAAAAAATCCTCATACATCCAACCAGCTCCAAAGGTCCGGTCCTATGGCAACTTATGACACCTAAACTAGAGAGGACCATAATCAGAGAAGAAGTGTCATCACAGGCCTGAAAGAAAGTAACCACCATAGAATAGTTGTGTTTGACTGCACGGGGTGAGGAATATTACTAGAAAGACACTAGCTCAGAAATTGATAACTGAATAAATTAATCAGGAAACATTTGGATTCAGTTCCACAAAAGTGCAAAGATGTTAGAGACTCAGAGAGAAACAAAGTGCAATATATGCTCGAAAAAATCCCAATAGATAAAATGGCATTGACCAGGACCAAGTGGCTGAACTAAAACATTGATTTTGAAATATGATTGAAGTAGAAGAGTAAATTAAGGGCTGAACACAATATCATTTGGAGGCATGCAATGCAAACCAGTAAGTGTAAACAAGCAAAATGAGATATTGACACAACTAAAAAGGCCAGACACACGAAGAAAGCAACGGACCCTCAAAAGCAATGTGTGATTCAGGAGCAAAAGACAGATGGAACCAAAAAAGTCTGCTTAAATTTTGTCACTCCCTTGGAAAGGAACCCATCACGTACAAAAATTACATGACAAAGCTATAGATGGAACCAAGGGAGGGCGTGCTAATATCAGTAGATAGAAGTTCTTACCAAAAGTTCTATGCCAAATTTTTTGCACAACACAAAATTCCTTTCTGGCGCCCAAGGCAGCAGGAACAGTGTATTCATCTTACCTGGCTCAAATGCTTAACTATAACAGATAATACATATTTAGTTGAGAAGGAAACACTCAAGAGAGTCACCTCAAAACTTTTTTGAGTAAAATGGTAAGAAGCTTTAACTTTTAGAACAAGGTGCTGACACTAATTTGAAACTTAGCAACGTTCGACAAGAATATTATGTTTATGAAGATATTGATAAAAATTTGACTCAAAGCTTCACACAGAAGAAATGGAATCAATTATATTAATTTTGTGACGGTTTGAAGTTTAAAACCTGAGTTTGATGTTGAAAATCAAACCACTTGCATAGAAAGTGATTGCAAGCCTTCAAGTAGCCTCACCATCATGAATTGTGGATGAAGGGAAAATTCGATGCATTTCAGTCTTCGTTATGAAGCTAGTTGCACTTGTTCCACCAAATTCTACCAAGGAAACCTCTAAGAGGCTGTGTTGGATGTGATCCTTGTAGACATTTTTAACATACTGAACAGCAATGATGGAGGAGAGTTGGTCAACTAGCAAATACAACAGCAAGCACCATCCTTAGGCTTGTGAGATAGAAGCTGCAGGCATTGCTTGAGAAGATTGTTCTGTGATATGGAGATTATTGGTTTTAATCTCAAGGATCGTTCTTCTTCACTCACACCAGTTATTCCCACAGATGATAACTCAGGTAGTTTTCTGCGTCTTGCAGTGCGGTTATTGCTGCCGCAACATCATGCATGTTGCAAGTATGCATACTCGGTTCCAGAATTAGTAAAATGAGGCGAGGATGCTCCTCTTAAGTTTTTCAGGAAACCAGTTCTTTGATTATTGAACACAGGTATTCAGTAAAGTCACAACAATAGAGATCGGAAAAACACCAACGAGAATTAAAATATATAACTTCATTCTACCAGAATATTTTACCCTAAAAAATATACAGTCGAAAAAGAGGTTCTTGACCAACAATACACTTCACTATAGTGCCTCCCACGGCTGCTACATCTACAAGAACAATGGTAAAAGTTGCTCAAGAATCAGAACAACAGCATTTGAAATCCACCAAAGAGTCTTATTAGTATGATCATGAGATCCTCCAACACTGGTTGTTTGCCTTTCCTTTTCTCAGGGGACCAAAGATTGCTCAAATAAAGCAATATGTACTAAGTGCACTGCACTCACAAAACTCCACCAACTCAAGGCCAGAGGAGAGCATATTCTCCATAGGTAACACCTCTCGATTAGCTAGAGACAACTGGTATATTTTGATGAAAACCTGTATCATAATATAAGTCCCTGATAGTGAGCAAATAGCTATATCAGAATAACTCCTAATCTACAATAGCCAATGTTCCAGAACCAACAGGTCCTGTTCTTGAGAAAATTTCTCAGATAAATAAGGATTAAAACTAATTTCCATGGTCCAAACTGAAGAAAATTTACGCTACTGACCTACTCCAGAAGATGCGTACTACTTGAGATATTCTGGAAAATCCCTCCCTTTCCACCCATACTTACCATGCGTCACATTGCAGATTCTCCCCTCCCTCCCAATTTACAGGAGATAGATGAGATTAAACAACGACATGATAAGGCAAAGGCAGATATATCTTGACAAAAGGAGAAGCCAGATGTAATAACTTCTCTGCAATAAAGGATTAAGCAATCAGTAGAAGAATAGTATAACTACTAGCTACTCTGCCATCTTTTTCATAGATACGCAATGTCTTAAGTAAATTCTTCATCCCAATAGCAGTTCAACAAGTCAGTCAATCCCAAGTTCAGGGAAAACAACTCATTACTTCATTATCAACCAATCTCACTGAGTCGTACGTACAGGACCGCACTTCTAATGTTGAGTACAGATGACCTATTTTTGTACTTGCAACAAAGTGAAAAGATCTAATGCAGCTAAGCTTGCGAATATGGATTAAGTTTTGAGTGATATACTAAACAAAAAAAAAATTTAAAAAATCAAGATTTGGATAAAAATCATTGCTCTATTCTAAGACAAATCAAAATTAGAGAGAATAAACAAGAAAAAGTGAAATCGACTTTAAGACTCAACAGACAAAATCACTGTGAAGGAAAAAAACTAAACAAAAACCAGACTACCCATAGGCCATAGCTCTACAACAAAACAACCTAAAAAGAAGAAGAATACCGTACTACTTACAAGCTCTACTAAAAAGTAACATACTATGACATGAAACAACCAAAAGAAAAGATAAATGTTTTAACCACAAGATGTAAGCAAAGGATTCAAAAAGGGCTTTTTCTATTCCTCTCTTGGGAGTCTTGCTCCTATTGAAGCAACATTTTTCAAATAAAAAGAATCAAGGCAAGAATGAACTTATTTGGCTGGGTTAAATAAAATCTCACAGAAAAAACTGACAAGTAAATTATGTTTGACTTATCATCCAAGTCTCTTATAAGTTTAAAACAATAAACCACATCGCAGAACTCCTTCCAATAAGTTGAAGCAATTGAAGTGATTGCTCCCTCCATTCCAGTAAAATTGCAACGCAAAGACCAAACACAGGCATTTGGTATGAGCGATGATCTATCTATTTATTTATTTTTAAATGCTAGTATTGTACTTCATTGGTCAGAGCACCCCGTGTCAAGGGGAGAGTTCATGTCCATCAGAATGGCAATGAGCGGTAAGTTGGAGCATTCTATGACAGTAAAGGAAGGGAAATCTAGCTTTTGGCATTAAAATAGTTCCCATAAGGAAAGTCCATAATTTAATTTGACATCCCATATTGCAAATTCTTTCTGACGGAGAATAAATCAAATCTTGTACAAGAACATTGCAATTTTTTGATAGAGAGTGTAAGTCTTCTACTATAGGCCAAAAAAAACCGTGTGCAGATTTCGTGATACTAACATTCAAAATGTTATTCCTCTTTTTAAGGCTCAACCACTAATTTCTCTTCTATTTCAATTTCAAATCAACACTCAACTCAACTTACCTAATGTTTTCCATTTAGAGCGGGGTTTGAGAGAGGAGTACGCACACTCTCTTACCTCGCAAACTAAGAGACTGTTTTCGTTGAGAATTGCATCCATAACCAAAAGAGTTCAATCCATGGGTCAAACTTGCCATCTACAAATTGAAGAACCTGATTGTCGACCTAACGTCAACCTCGTGTCAAATTCTTAGCCAAGGTGACTACAAGTAAAGAACAATCTAGTCATAACATAACTCTTAGGCTAGTTAACGGATAATTAAACAAACCTATCGTTCTAATCCGCTAAACCATTTTCATCAATCCTCCTTCTCCTTCATTTCCCCTTCACACACACAGACTCACCATCAAATCAACATCAAAATCCCCCAAAAACTACCACAATGGCACTAACATGCAATACAAATCCAAGTCAAATCCACAACGCTAGACCACATACTCATCACGGGATCATCACAATCTACACTAACCCTACCCTAAATCCCCTCCAAAACCATCAAAACACATGATCACACTACCAAAAATTACTTTCGAAATAAGCAAACAATGATAATGATCGAAAACTGAAAATCGAGTTCGATGTCGGAGAATCAAACCTCGAGATAGGCGGATTGATCGGCCGATCGTGCCGCGGCGGAGATTTTTCGGCGATCGAGAGCGATTGATGATGGAGAGAGCGAGCGATCGAGAGCGATTGATGATGGAGAGAGCGAGAGAGAGAGAGAGAGAGAGAGGTTGGGTTTGATGCAGAAAACAGTGGATTGTTGTTTCGTCCGGGTGTAAAATGAAAATGGATCTAAAATGAACACATGCTTTCATCACTACGAAGATATGAAACCAATATTTTCAAGTCATATGGGCCTTATTTAAAAAAAGAGTAAGGTACAAAAAAAACTTTCATATTTACTGTTTTATTATATTTTTTTCGTTTTATAATTATTATAATATTTTTGAATGTGATTTTTATGGATATTGAATTTTTATGAAATTTATTGAGAAATAAATAATTTTTTAATGATAATGAGATTTACTATAACAGTGGTGAGAGATGATACTGACAGAGATAATTATTTTAATATTTTTTAGATTAACTATTATCAAAAATGAAAATATTGTAAGATTTTTTGAATGTCCCAAAATAATTACAAGAATTATGAAAGGAAGGAACTAATAGTTTGATCCGATTGCATTACTCTCTCCATTTTATCACGATTGCAATATTTTTGTATTCAATATATATTTTGAAAGATTTTTTTTATTGAATGATATTTATCGTCCTACGATACATATTCAATTCATGTTTTGTAATAAATTTATAAAAAATATATTCATCATCGCATACGGATTACAGTTTGAATAGACAATAATAAAACACAATTATTGCAACTAAACAGGAGAAAAACAATACTCTCTCGACCTTATAATTTTTGTATTATTTTACCAAATCGGAATGTTCTGTAATATTTAATTTGATTTTCAAAAACATATTTAGTTTAATTCATATTTTATGTTAAATCATATCATCCTATATAACTTTTTTTCTTTACTTTGCGTTCCTTTTCTCACAAGGATAATTTAATAAAATCACAAAAATTCAAACTCTCTTCTAATTTTTCATGCCTAGAGAATATATTTCAAAAATTTTGGATAAAAAAAAATTACTTTTTATCCCAAGTTAAAATACGACCTTCGTTTCATTGATTTTATAACGACACATATTTTAAGATATAATTTAATATGATCAAATTATTATTTTTTATAAAATCATTACAAAATAATAATAATAAATTAAATTATAAAATTTAATTTTAAATTAATTTAAGTTTTTTTTAATATTATTATAAATTAAAAAAAAATTTGATATTACGTATGGTTGTAAAAATCATGGGAGGAGGGAGTACGTTGTTTCCCTGAATTACGACTCTACCCCTCCATCAAACTCTACACCGATCCCCATTTTCAACCACCGCAAACTCCCACTCCACAATCCACGCCGCCACCTTCTCCGATCTCCGCCACGAATCTCGCCGGTTCTCCGCCGCCGGTCCTCTCTACCCGCCACCAGTCAACGTTGACCAAATCTCCTCGCATCAACAATGAGCGTGATCGATATCCTGACTCGAGTCGACGCGATCTGCAAAAAGTACGACAAATACGACGTCGAGAAACTCAACGACTCCTCCAATGTCTCCGGCGTGGACGCCTTCGCTCGGCTCTATCGCGATGTCGAAAACGACATCGAGGCCGCTCTCCAGGTAATTTCGACTGATCGATTGATTTGTTTTGATTTGATTCGATTTGGTTGATTATTGATTGTTAGGGTTTGGTTGTGAGTTGATGGATGGAAATGTGGTTGTGTAGAAAGCGGAGGTGGCGAAGGATGAGAAGAATAGGGCGGCGGCGGCGGCGTTGAATGCGGAGATTCGGAGGACGAAGGCTAGGTTGATGGAGGAGGTGCCAAAGTTGCAGAGGCTTGCTCAGAAAAGGGTAATTCGATGATGTCATCTTTGGTTGTCGTTGATGTGCTAGTGTTCGTTAAGTTGAAATTAAGTGGAGGAATGTTGAATTGTGTGTTTGTGAGTCGATTCGTTGAAATCGGAGGATGTTGACTTGTGTTTGTCTATGCATTTGGAATGGAGTTCTCCTGATAACTCGATACTCTAACGACCTTATGTGCCATGTTCCTGTCCTTGTAACATAAGGTAAAAGTCCTTATGTATCAGTAAAGGCAAACTGTTTACCGGTCCTTAATCCTTATGTATCACAAAGCGTATCTCCTAACATTGGGCTTTGTTGAAGCAACAATATTGTGTGCATTGGTCTTTTCCAAGACCGGCCTTGTCATGCCTTTTAAGTTTTAAATGCGGCTACTAAGGTTTCATCTTACTATGAAGAACATACCCTGCTTGAAGGTGAAGGGTGAAGGGTGAAGGGTGAAGGGTGAAACGTGGTTCTTGAACTAATGCCTTTTTGTAGTTCATGCACATATGAAATCGAATAAAGTAGATGAGAAATTCCGGAATGGATGCTAAGAAAACAAATGAAGGAAGAATTGTGGTCTGGTGGAGAAGTAGTGAGTTGTGGTCTGGGGGAAAACTAGTGAGCACGGGCTCAAAGGTGGGGATGTGCCAGTTTCGCCTCTCTGCTGCTTCTTCATTATGGCTGACCACTATTGGTATTAGAGTGTTAAGTAATTTTTGTTTTCTGAGCAAGCTAATCATTATGGCAACGCTATATTTGTTCCTGCTGATGAAATCTAAAGCATTCTTCACTCTTGGTGGTGTTCAAGATGAGTTACTTGCTATGTGTTTCTTGTTTACTTACTTTTTTCCTGCCAGGGAAAAGGGCTTTCGATTGAAGAGTTCAGTGCCAGAAATGATCTGGTGCTTGCATTGCCTGATAGAATTCAAGCTATACCAGATGGAACTGCTTCTGCATCAAAGAAGACTGGAGGGTGGGCTAGTTCAGCTTCTGGTGGAGGAATTAGATTTGATTCAGGTGATTTGCAGCAGTAGTAGGCTGAACATTTATGCATACCACATCTCATTTTCTTTTAGTCTGATAGTTGCTTTCACTTTCTTGTTTTCAACGGTGGGGGCTCTTCATGAAATGTATACTTCCCTTTAATTACCATTTCATGTCTTTTCACTTGAGGTGTTCCTTATTTATTCTGGCACTTTTTGCTGGACTGATCTTCTTATGCTGGGTCTTAAATTGATATTACTGATAAGATGCTCTGTTGTTCAAGTTAGAAGTTGTTTCTTGACGTCCAAATTGATTCTCTCTGCGGCAAAGTTACTTTGGGTTTTCCTAACTGTACTGTATGCTTCCTTGCCTGAAGTTAACTAGTTGACCATGAGCTTTTGATCTTTGACCCGAGACGCCTACAAAATCATTAAATTCACCATTTAGCTTGTGGGGAATTTTGTGGCTGCGACATGCTTCTGGCCTTGGATAATCTTTCGAGAAGGAATTGCTATTGTTACCATTTGCTCCTTTAGCTGTATAGCTTTCTCTGTTTCTTCAATGACAGATGGAAGATTTGATGACGAATACTTCAAGGAGAGTGAGCAATCCAGTCAGTTCAGGCAGGAGTATGAAATGCGGAAAATAAAGCAGGTAAGAGATGATCTACCTTTGAGTTAAACAAATCAACTTTCTTTCCATCTTCCGAGTTGTAATTCTGGATTGATGATTTTTCTTTCTTGTAGGATCAAGGCCTTGATGTTATATCAGAAGGTTTGGATACTTTGAAGGATATGGCTCAGGATATGAACGAGGTTTGGTTGTTTTTTGCCTATCATCACATTATGTTGTTTCTATCTCAACGATGTAACAAACATGATGCGCCATTTCTTCTTCACAGGAGTTCGATAGGCAAGTTCCCTTGATGGATGAGATAGACGAAAAGGTAAAAAGCTGGTCCCAAGCTTCATGTGATGTCACCGTGCTGTTAAATTTTGGCATGCATGAAAATTCGCACAAAGTCTGTACAAGTAAATTGAAATTCTATTCTTAGTTTCACTTATTTGTTTTTCTTTTTGGTTGAATTGTTTAGGTTGACAGGGCAACTACTGACCTTAAGAGCACAAATGTCAGGCTGAAGGAAACAGTGATGCAGGTGATTGAAGAACAGTTTCAGTGTTCCTACTTAGACTTTTAAGATAAATATAACTGCCCTTCCGGATAAGTTTTAACTATCGTAATGATATATCTGATTTCTCAAGGAATTCTCTTTGAACTATGCAGTTGCTCGTTTCTGTTTCTTTCCTGTAGAACCTAATTGAATCTTGCTTCTTTTCCAGTTGAGGTCAAGCCGGAACTTCTGCATTGATATTATTCTGCTGTGTATTATTCTGGGGATCGCTGCATATTTGTACAAGTAAGTTGAATAGTTAATTCACCTTTGAAGTGTTCGCTTACAAGGTCTTGCATTGCTCATGCACTTATGGGATCTCATTTGCTTTTAGGAGTTGGTCAAGGAGGTGTAGTTCACTGTGATAGGAGCTGTGTGTAACGTCATTAGGCATATTAAAGTTACCAAATAATCAGTTAATAGCATATGTTCGAAACTGATCGAAAGCATACAAGGAACATCATTTCTTATAAACTTCGTCTGCTGGGGGAGTTGGACTAACTAGCAAGACATGTTATTGCCTGCATTTCAAAATATTTAAGCTATAAGTTACTACCAGGTATTATTCAAAAAATTTAAGCAAGAACTGTTATTGCATGTATTTCATTTTTGCTACAATTGCTCGCTCATCATGATTTAACGCATCCTGTTGTTTCACCTTTCTTCACTGTCCGTGGGTTGTGGTCTTTGTCTTCCCATGCTATATGGCTATATTTTGCCGATGATGACATGCTGTCACCTTTCTGCTCTTTGGATACTCGTGCCTATAACTCAAATGTTCCTCGTGCCTATGTATCGTTTACAAAGTTCTTGGTTGAACATATCCAATATCAGTAATTTTGATAAACTCGGATGGTAACTCTGTTGCAGTGTGCTGAAGAATTGAGCTGGACGTCCTTCACGATCCATTTGTTTGTTTGGTATGCTCCTCCTTTGTGACGGCCTCATGTGACTTTTGTGTTCCTCTGTCTCTGGGTTTGGGGACGAGCTTCCGTTTGATTGTTAATGTTGATTTGTAGCTTTTTCGAGCTAGGGTTTGGGTATAACGGGCAGGATCTTTGTCAAAGCAGTGTAAATGTTTCCTCGAATCTGGTAATGGACTTAGCCATGCGCACGGGACATCCTCTTGTATGAAATTTCCGAATCTCTCGCTATTCTACTGCATTTGTGTGTATTTTGCTTGTTGCTGATGCATGATTTTTGCTCCATATCCATTTGTGCATCGTATCTGGTGGTTGATGCAATACACGTGAGATTAAATTTGTCACCATTCAGAAGCTCATATTTGCGATTCTATAACCAAGATTTGGCCTTCTATTTTCATTAGTCGGCTTGATCAGCTTACAAGTACAGATTAACCAACAAGTCCTGAATCCAATTTGGCAGATTATTCTTGTAATTCATATTATACACAATGGAGGACAACCGACGACGGCGCGAGGAGGAGGGCGGCGACGGATAGTAGGCATTGGATCGGTGGTGGAGGGAGGCGGAGGAGATGGGATGAG
>JAOVYX010017236.1:877-20070 GCA_035668315.1 Drosera spatulata
CGCCCCCCCCCCCCCCCCCCCCCCCGCCGGTCGCCATCTAGTGGGATTCATCGGTAATAATCATCCCGAACTGATCGTGGGTCGATTAGGGAAGGACATCACTGCTGAGGTGTTTAGTGGTGTTAAGGTTTCGGGGGATGAAATGGATTCGGAGGAGGAGACGGTTAGGGTTTTGTTGAAGGATGAAAAGGGTTTAATGAAGGGTATGGAAGAGGTTTTGAGCTATAAACGACAATTATCATTGGCCGATGAGAGTGAAGAGATTCCGAAATCTCCACCTCGATCGTATAGTGAGGCTGTTCAGCGTGGAAATGGTGTGGAGAACTCGATGAGGGGGAATAACATGGAGAATTTGTTGAAGGGAAATCGTGTTATCGAGAATGGTATCCAATTGGATTTTATGCCTTCTAGTGATGAACATCTGATCATTACGATGGATGATGTTGCTGAAGAAAGGGATTTCCGGACAAATGCATTAATTGGTTGTGTTCTAGGAGATCGAGTTCCATTCATGGCTATGCAGAGTTTCGTTGAGAGGCAATGGCAGCATGTGAAGTGTTTGAACATCCAATTGCATTACAAGGGTTATTATATCTTCAAATTTGCTTCTGAATCTTGTATGACAATAGTTTTGAGTCGATCATGGTTCTTTAATTCAATAACCTTTATTCTTCGTGAATGGCAGCCTCATTTTTTTTCTTGAAGAATCTTGCTATAAGGTTGTGCAAACTTGGATACAGCTACCTAATTTGGACTTAGAATTCTCGGGAAAGAAGTCTTTGAGTAAAATTGCCTCTCGTGTGGGAAAACCTATATGCACGGATGTTCAGAATGTCACGAAGAGAAGGGTGTCTTATCTAAGGGTGTTGATTGAGGTTGATTCAACTGTTGGTATAGTTGAGATATGTTTCATTGGGCCTGAAGGAGAGAAAATAGTACAGCATGTTTGGTATGAATGGAAGTCCGTGAAGTGTACTGCATGTTCTCGATGGGGACATAAGGAGGCAAACTGCAGAAATAAGCGAAAAGCCACTATGATGTGGAAGCTTAAAGCTAAACCACCTCCATCTGCTCTACCAGATGTGGTCAAGGAAGTGCAGGAGCGTGTATAACAAATCCTCAAGGATGATCAGAAGGAGAAATGAAGCTTAATCATAGTGCGAAAAAAAAAAGATATCCCTATTTTAGGTTCTAGATTTGCTCCTCTTTGTGATGTTCTATCTCTTGATGAAGCTGCTATTGATGAGAAAGTTGACAAGCAGCTAGCCTCTATTGTATTACACCTAGTGGGGGAGTTACTTGATGATAGGGGATTAGAATGTTCGAGGGTTGAATAAAGCTGCGAAGCAGCTGGCTTTGAAGCATTTTGTTCTTGCTAATAAACTCATTCTCATGGCTGTCTTGGAGTCTCGTGTGAAGTTGAATAAATTTAAACAAGTATGGAATGCTTGTTTTAAAGGCTGGGAGAGTTTGAATAATTATGTCCATGCGAACATTGGACGAATCTGATACTGCTGGGATGCATGAGTCTAGGATATTTCATACATTGATGGTTCTGATCAGGTCATTCATGTTCAAGCTATGTCCAGGGATGTGACAATTTTTTTGTCTCTTTCATTTATGCTTGGAACACATCTACGCAGAGGCAATAGTTGTGGGATGAGCTTATCTCATGGCACTCTTTTCGGAATCTTCCCTGGTTGGTTATGGGAGATTTTAACATCTTCCTAAAGGTAGAGGAGAAAATAGGATATGAAGGTATAATTACACCCTTCCCCTGATTTCCTTCGTTTTTGCCTCACTTCTGGCTTCTCTGATCTAAAAAGCATAGGCTGTTTCCACACTTGGTGCAATAACCAAGCTGAGAACAACTTGATGCGTTTAAAACTTGACAGGATCCTGTGTAATGACCTATGGTTATCCAGCTACTGTGCTTATGAGGTTTGTTTCCTTGAACCCAATGTTTCTGATCATTCCCCCATGCTTATGCACTTTTATGATGCTCAAGTCAGGAAAAGGCCATTCAGATATCTAAATCTATGGTCTAGGCATACAAATATAAATGCCTTGGTTCGAAATGCATGAAATACGAACTATGCTAGTGGTAGCATGTACTGCTTATTCCAGAAATTGAAAACTGAAATGCTCTCTTAGGAAGCTACATTATGAGAGCTACTCAGGTTTGACAGGACGAATTGAGATGCACATGAAAGCTCTTGAAGCTGGTCAGACGGCTCTAAGAGTACACTACTCTGATAGTAATAAAACAAATGTGGAAGTTATCTCATCTGAGCTAGTGAATCTTTTGGAAGCTGAAGACTTATATCTCAGATAGATGGCTAGAGATGAGTGGTTAAAGCTCTATGATCGACGTACGAAATATTTTTATAATATCATCAGAAGCAGGTGGAAGCAATCTATGATCCTCTCCTTGTGTAGAGAGGATAATACTTACACTTCTGACCCTGATGAGATTGCTACATTGTTTGTTCAGAGTATGAAAGCATACATGGGAACTGTTATGTCTTGTTCTACTGTTATTGATCTTGATGTTATAAATGAAGGGATGGTTCTCAATTCTCAGCAACAGTGGCTATTAGTAGAGCCATTCACTGAGAGTGATGTTAAAGAGGCTTTAGGGAGTATTGATAGCACTAAAGCCCCTGGCATTGACGATTTTACTGCAGCTTTTTTCAAGGACTCTTGGGATATTACTGGCAAAGATGTTGTCAAGGCAATTTTGGACTTCTTCCTCAAGAGAAAAAAATGCTGAAAGTGGCTTGTACTTCTGTCCTTCATCATGCCCCCAAGGATGAAAACCCCTCGAAGGTAAGTCATTTCAGGCCAATCTCTTGTTGCACTGTCATTTATAAGCTTGTTACTAAGCTCTTGTGCAAAAGGTTGTTTTCTGTACTCCCTTGCTTAATAGCTGATAATAAGAGTACCTTCATACAAGGTAGATCTATTGTGGACAACATCTTGATCTATCAAGATCTAATATATGGGTATGAAAGAAAAGGGATAAGCCCTAGATGCTTGATAAAGCTGGAATTTTGTCAAAAGCTTGCTATATGCTCTGAAATTCCCAGACCAATTCTTCTCATGGACCATGTATTGCTTGACTTCTATCTATTATACCATTAATATGAATGGCACATTCCATATTTTTTTCAAGGAGCAAGGGTCTGTGGCAAGGTGACCCTATTTCATGCTATATATTTGTGATAGTCATGGATTATTTCACCAGATGTCTTCCTAGAATGTGTAAACTCTCTTATTTCTCCTTCCATCCTAGATGCAGTAAGGCTAAGTTGGTAAGCTTATGCTTTTCTGATGATTTAATACTGCTATGTAAAGTTGATGCCTCGTCTTTGATGCATACAAAAGCCCAGCTTCAGCATTTTGTAGATGTCTCTGGACTTGAGGCCAACTTAACTAAGAGTAAACTATACTTTGGGGGTTTATCTACCTCTCAAAAGCAGTCCTTGGCCCATATCCTTGACCTGAAACAGGGATCTTTTCCAGTTAAATATTTAGGTGTACCTCTGGCACCTCAAAAGCTTCATGTGCATCATTATAGACCGTTGATTGACAAGATGACAACAAGAATTCAAAGCTGGACTGCAAGATGCTTATCTTATGCTGGCCGTATATAGCTTATAAAGGCCGTGTTTCAATCTATACACATGTTTTGGGCTCAAATCTACTGGATTCCAAGTGCTATAATGGACGAAGTTGAAAAGCTTTGTCGTTCATTCCTCTAGTCGGGTGTTGCTCTGAGTTCTCACAAAGCCGAATGCATGGAGTGACGTATGTAACCCTATGAAGCACAGAGAATTGGGAATTAGATAGATCAAGGTATGGAATCAAGCTCTCTTGTATAAGTAGCCATTGAATTTGAGAAAGGGCGCCTATGGTCTAGACGGATAAATGCATATCATCCGAAGAACATAAACATCTGGGCTGTTTCTAAAAGAAAACGAGCCCCATGGGTTTGGAAGACCATTATTGAGCTTCGTGATCTTGCTCTGTAGCAGTCCTTTGATCTTGCTGTGCATTATTCAGTTAAAACTGGATATCGAGCATTTTCTGTACTGAAGCCAAGGGTTTTATGGCATAAGTTTATATGGAACCCACATTGTAGACCTTGTGAATCTTTCATTGCGTGGTTGTGCGCTAGGAATGCATTGAGAATGAAGGGATGGTTGAAGGAGAAAGGGGTGATAGGGGACGACCTATGTTTGCTGTGTAATGCTGATAAGGAATATCGTGAGCATGTCTTCTTTTCGTGTACTTATGTGCAGGAAGTTGCTGGTATGGTTATGCCCACTCTGAAATTGCTTGGTTGGAAGAAGAACTGGGTAGATTTGTTGGCCTGGATGTATCGTGTCTCACGAGGCAAGTCGAAGATAGCTGTTCAAAGACAATGCCTAACATCTACATTGGTATATGCAATCTGGATGGAAAGAAATGCTCGAGTATTCCAGCAAAGCTCCTGAAACCCTACTATCCTAACTCATAGAATTCTAGCCATGTTATCTTAGCAGCTGGTGCTTATTGTATTTCATGGTTAGTATGGATGTAATAGGCTAGCTTCGTTTATCATGCTTTGTAATGGATGACAGTGTATTTGTTTTGTTTGAAATGAAATGAAAACTGAACTTTTGGTATAAAAAAAATAAATGAATAAATTTACACTAATTAGTAATAAAAATTGGAACTAATTGGTAATATAAATTGTGGAACAAATGATAATTAATGAAGTAAAAAGTTACAAAATGATAATTCTCTTTATTTTAAAATAAACATGTTGCAAAAAAAATTATGAAAATAAAAATTCAAAATAATTATCTTATTCATAAACCTACTTAGGTTGGGGATTTTTATTCCGTCCCTAACCGATCTCAAGTCTGGATAAAATGGTGAGGGTTGTGTGTTAGATAGCCGACAGCCAACATATAAAAAGTCTCGTTGAATCTCTAAACATGAATATGACGATTTGGTACATGATAGATTGGAATGACGTCGTCGTATTCATGTAGCTGACCCCATTTGATATTATAAAGGCTTGATTTGTTGTTGTATTCATAAAGTTTTCTAATAAAATACAATAATTATCAATTTGTTGAATACTGATAATAAAGTCTTTTATAAATATAAAAGGAAACAATCATGGGAATATAAAAAACTATAACAGAATAATTTAATAATTTGATAAATATTATTTAGTGACTATTGACAATATTTAACATTTTTTTAGTATAATTGTTCATCTCCTGCAGCCTACGGATTAATATTGATATACATAAATTCTTCCAAATTAGGGATGAGTGTTGCTTCTCGCATCCCCTACTACGAAACCCCCTCCGGCCTTTGCTCCTCTTTTTCCCCATAATGCCCTGTTTATTCCTTTTTTTCTTCGATAAATTGACTATAAATCCCCAAATTATGATTCATCAACATTACACTCTCCAAAATGTTTTAATTTACAATTCACTCCCCATTTTACATTTCACTTCTTCTTTGAACGAAAAAAAAAAAAAAGAAATGGTGCTTTTGTGCTTGGTGGTTCCCCATAATCCCATCATTGTTGACCCTATTCCACCGTTATTGCCATCTTCTCACCATGATCGAAACTCCTACCAAAATTTTTTCGATTTTCCTCCTTCAATAATTCACTCAACAAACCATTCAAACCATAACTCACCCTTCAATTCAATTGAATCCAAATTATAGCTTCATGGAAATGCAAATCCAAATTCATTGAGCCCAAGCATTGAATCCAAATTCCAACACAAGCATTGAACTTATTGCATTCACCCGAGCTCATACATCCCTTGAATCCATTCGATTGAGCTTGATGTAAAACACACCTTCCATCTCTTGAATCCATTCAGTTTTGTATTTTCTTTCTTACGAGTACCTTCGAAAATCTTCTTCCACTCGACATTGAGCTGGTTGCTCTATGTCGATATGAAAAAGAATTAGTTTCCATTAACATACGCAACCCGATGACTCTTGTGTATGTATATGAACAACTCATGAACAAATGTCCTTATATCATCCCAGCGTCGGTCACATTGAAGTAGCTTACACCTCAACTTCAAGCTCATGTCACGCTCACGGACGATGGAGATGTGTTGAACATATGCTATGTTCACCAATGCGTAAATAAGGGAATCATTAAAATGGTGGCCTCGAAGAAGACTGATCCTCCCTTCACTTCCCTTACAAGATTGTTTTCTTTCAAAGTTCATCAAGAAATAAGGTAAAAAGACAGTAAAAAGAGTTTTATTATGGAGTTGTTTGGTTGTTTGGGTTTGCCTCGGTTGAAATCTGATGGAGTTTGATAGGAGAAAGACAGTATAGATATCGTATTTAGCTATACAAAGTCAAGAAATGCAGTATAAATTAGGAATTGCACATTCATATTATATGAGTTGCAATATATGTTTTTCTTTCTATTCCTTATTTGAAATATGGCTATTTCTTTTTTCTTTTTTTACTTGTGTTTCGTAGATTTTCATGTGACGACAATCAAACTACACTTACTGCTCCAAGCAATGAGAATGTTTTCATTGAGACTTTGCATGATTATATTCGAGGAGAAGGTCAAATCTTCGATGATGCTGAGGAATTTCGGGTTGCTATTAGAAACTATGTGACTGCGATAAACCGTAATTTCATCTTCAGAAAAAATAACAGCGAGAAGGTAATTGTTATTTGTCCCAACGAGACTTGCAAATGGCGTGTCTATGCTTCAAGCTCCAAGCGATTAGGGTAGTTCTCTATACATCATTGTAATCTGACTCTTCGTTGTAAGATTGGTTTTCCTAGTAGAGGACATCCTTAAGCAAAATTGATATAGGTTTCAAATATTGTGAAGAGGAAGATGAGCACACTCCAAGCTATAGATCGGTTGAGATTGTGGCTGACATTCAACAAAATTATGGTGTCCAGTTTCAATATTATCATGCATCACGTGGCAAAGACGTTGTATTGGAAGAAATCCATGGTAAAGCTAGATGCTCCTTTGATCACCTTAGATGTTATTACAATACATTGAAAGGTCACCAATCCGGAAAGCCTAGCGGAGTATAAACTCGAGACAGGTACTTCTCAGTTCGAGCGACTGTTCATTTGTTTTAAATCCTGCTTGATTGGTTTTGTGAGTGGCTATAAACATGTTGTCTTCTTGGATAGAACATTCCTCAAAAGTATGCCTCTTCAGTGCTACCGCAAAGGATGCTGATGGTGGGATTTTTTTCGATTACTTTTGGTGTTGTTAGTGTCGAAAACAATGAGATTTGGGAATAGTTTTGCATGCAGCTAGTTAATGCATTGTCGGCCTTTAATGGTGGAGATTGGCTACAATATGTTTCTTCTCCAATCGTCATAGTTGACTTCTCTGAGCTGTTCCATTATGCTTTTCTAGCGTTAATCATTCGCATTATCTTTGTCACCTTGTAGATAAGTTCAAGAAAGAGATTGAATTCTAGCCTTTATTGCATACGAATCTTTATAATTGATCGTTTTCATTCTAAAATTCTTGATTTGTTTTATTCATGGTAGGTACTAACAAAGTATCCGCACTTGTATAAGAAAAATTGGTGTAGTGTTTCAAGAATTGTGCATATGCAATAACGATGGTCAAATTTAAGATTAACATGGAAAAGATTTTGGGCGCAATGCCGAATACTCAACAATTCATTGATAACTCGAGTTCAGAGTGTTGGTCAAACGCTTTATTATGGATGGGGGTATTATGACGAACAATTTAACGGAAAGCTTCAATAGCTGGATTCGAGATGGTCGTCACCTACCGATCACAGTAATGGTGGATAAGATTCGTTTACAAATCACGAAGCTCATATACGAAAGACCAGAAAGGAGTTTTGAACACCACTTGGTGTTGTGCCCTACATAACAAAAGAAATTGTTTGAAGCATATAAAGGGAGTCATGAACTGAACCTTGTCCGTGCTAACCATACAACATTTGAGGTGGTTGATCAAGAGAAAACGTATGGCATGGACTTGTTGCCAAGGAATTACAGTTGCACAGCATGGCAGGTAAATGGAATTCTTTGTAAAGATGTATTTGCGTGCATTCAGGCGAACGGTGAACCTTTGCATAACTATTGTGACAGCTACATCATAATCGAGAGTTACAGGATTACCAACAAGGAGATAATCAATCCCATGCCGAATGGACAATACTGTCAGATTTCCAACACAACTAGAACCAAATGTCGATAATCCAAACTAATGTTTCTTCATAGCCGAGACGTCGGAGGACACGAAGAACCCCATCTAAGGTTATGTTGCAGCTAATCAAATCTATGTGATGCAAAAGACGCATGCAAAATAGGAGAACATGTCTAAATCCCATTGAAGAATGACAACGCTTGAGTACTATTCTCGTAATATTTTATTGACGGTTATTTTGAAGTAACCGTCGTACTATGAGACTCTATAATATGATCTATACTTATTGATTATGAGTTATCTACTATTTTGACAGCATTGAGACTTGTTATGATGTTGAAAGTCCTAATATGCGGAACTTTACTGCAGTAACGCTTGTTAGTTTGACGGTGAAGTTGTTTAGGGGTTATTGCAGTAATGGAGAACCTTACTCCTGAAATGCAGAACCTTACTACATTATAGTACACTGATCAGTAGATATTGTACGCTACCGTTAAATATGGCAAAATATGCAGTATATAATGATTTCATTGCAATTCTCAATATAACAATTAGAGTACAAAACTGTCAGTCTGTATCATGATTTAAAAAAGAGAACTTGCATTAACCAGATTTGAATACAAACCCAAACAACTACAATTCTCCAAGAACCAAATTCGATTACAAACCCAAACAACAAGATCAATTAGGAAAATTACATCATTTAAGCAACAACGCCAATACACTTTTAGCAGAAATGGAAATAATGGTCATTTTCAAGAACCAGATGACAATCTCTAAAGCTTTGACCATATCGACTAACGCAATGCATCCACAACCACAATTGTTTCCAATAGAAGTCGTGATTTGTGAAATCGATTCTCCATGAGGGTAGCACCAAGAGAAAAATCCACAATCTTCACATTTGAAGTACAGTTTGCCTTTCGTGCTTCTTTTGGACTAACAATTCGAAATAGGGGAATCTTACGGCATCCACAATATTGAGCTGTGGAGGTAACGAAGGAATGGGCACCATCGTTCGTGCTTGATTGCAAATATCTACTCATGGAGAAGTGATGGATTTGCCTAATAATGGTTTGGTGTGGTAGAGCTGTGGAATTTAGGTTCGATGGGTGGTTCTAAAGGGAAATAGAAATTAGGTTTCGATGGGTAATGGTTGACAAAAGGACCAAATGAAGGGCAATTTGATCCAAAATTTGTCAAATTGGAAGGACAATTTGGTCCTAAATTGCTTGATTGGAAAGGCAACTTTGTCAAAAAGGATTAAATAATTAGTTTATTTTATCTGTTTTACAAGATACGAAAAGCAAGATGCAGTATACATTTATCAAATTTACGTTTGCATCAACATGAATAAAGAGTCCATATCAATTTGACATAAATACTTACAAGATATTTATATTGAAGTAACATTGAACCTAACATTTATTGGTATTTGGTATTTTGTAACATCAACTTTGTCAACCTCATACATCAACCTTACAAGATACATCTTCACATTTGTTGGTATTTGGTAAGTTCATGTGACAAAATTGTCAATGTAAGTCTTGAATCATGATCAATTTGTCATAGAATGAAGTCTCACATCTTCACATTTGTTGCTCTATTGTAAGGTTTTCAAGACTAAAATTGTTCATGATATTCACATTTGAAACAAGATCTTCGATTTGTAAGTTTAAGTAACCTTATGTAACCTCATGTGAGTTTTGATAAACACTACAAATGCATCAAATTACTTTGTAATATGAAATTAACGTGGAGACAAAAACCATTACATATAATAGGTAGATAAAGGCATTTCTGGAAGTATAGGACTAAAGCAAGATGAAGTATTCAATTAACAACCTGTTTGACATTTCAGTAAAAAAAAGTAGTACAGGACAGAACATAAAGATGCAAAATATAATACTCCCTCTATCCCATAAACTTTACATGTACGTAATTTGCACTATTCTATACGTATGAATACAAATCTCGTTTTCATATCAAATTACGTCAGATCGTCCGACAACATGTAGTAGATTGAAGTACATAACTTACACAACCATTGATATTTCACGATAAATTCACAAAAGCTACGTTTGCCATCCTGCGATTTAACAAATCAATTCATGTATGTCCAAGTTTTATCCACAATGAAACATCTACATCAACATCAACTACTCTGCGTTTCAACAAAACAGTTTCAACATCAACTCCAAAAATAAAACCCATGCAATACAAGCTTACGTCTCTCACAATATCACAAAACAGTTTCAACATTCTATCCAAACACGAAGACACTTCAGTCCTGTAATTTGTCTTCACATACACAATGCTCGTTGAAAGTCCGGATATAACTTGCTGTGAGACTAGAGAGGGGGGTGAATAGTCTTTTTTTCAAACTCTACTGTTAAACTAACAAAAGTCAGTAAGACAACAAGGTTGTCTTGAGCTTACTGCAGTAATACGGAACCATACTACAATAACATTTGGTTCCTTTTAGTTTATTATTGATTGAAGTTGATTAATAGTAGGGCTAAAGGTAATAAAATGAGAAATATAAAAGTGAAGGTTTTTATACTGGTTAGGCAATATAGCTAAAATACATCTATATCCCTTACTCCAGCCTTTTCTTGATTATCAGTGTGATAGATCAAGAGGATAGTACTACACGTGATTGTTTTACGCTCACAATCAACTTGTCGCTTTACAACGTGCAAATGACAATGCAAACCGATTAAAAGAGCTTCTCTTCTCCCCAACAGCACTCGAAATAACCTCTTGAAATCATTTATCTAACATTAATACTATTCAAACTCTGCTTTTCCATAGCTGACTCAGATCTTCAGCAATCAACTTCTTCCATCGTTCACTTGATTTCTTATTACACTTGTCTTTCCTTTCAGAGCAAAGGAGATTCAAAAATCTTACTCGAAACCTTGGGCATTGCCTCTGTATTTATAGGCAATCCCAAATTTATAGCCGTTGTTGAAGTCATCCTTTCTTGAATCACTTTCTTGCCATCTTGAAACCATATTCATAGACCCGTGACCTCTGGTGGTTATGAGAGAAGTACGCTGACATAGTACAAAAAACAACAGTGAACTTAAACTTCTTTTGAACTCTTTTGCTCTGAAAGGAAAGAAAAGTGCAATTCACTGTTGAACTCTACCTTGCTTTGATACAGTGAAATCTTTAGTACTACCATTCACAGTATAAAAGTGAAATTCACAGTACAAAAAACAACAGTGAACTCAGCCTTACCGTTCATCAGCCTTGCTATAGTAACCATTTTCTCACAGAAGTAATCAGGATCAAGCTTACCTTCATCTGGACCCTTCTGTTGAACTCGGCCTTATTATCCTTCAGTCTTGCTGCAGTAACCCTTTCAACCAGAAGCAATTCAGGATCAACTATTATTTGTTGTAGAAGCCCAAATGCCTAAGATAGGTGTGACCAAGGCCTAGGCCTTCCCCAGTATCCATATATATGTCATAAACATGAAAATTCCCTGTTTTGGTGATTATGTTGAGTTTGTTAAGTCCTCATTGATTATTCTAAATATCTTACATATGGACTAACAATATATTGAGTAAAATTTGAATATTTTGCTACAAATCGATTTTGGATTGTTTTCTAGATATGAAAAGTTTTGGAGGTCTAAGCCAGAAAGAAGATCAGATAGCTATTCGAACGAAGATGGAGATCCAAACTTGCTAATTTCTGGAGTTCAATATAAGGGAGATCATTAGCAGGAAGTAAAGACACTGATTGCCTACACAACCTTGTCATCATATCGTAATCAAAGAACAAAGAGCCAATTTGCCATCCATAGAAGTTTAATCCAACTCCACAAATATCCACAAGCCTAAGACGATCCTTTGGTGTTTTGGACCTGACACACAATAACAAACACAAGCTGCTGTTGTTGATTGACGGGAGAGTTGATCAAGTCGACTTCCTTGGTTCAAGACGACTTTCTTGGGGAATGGTACAAGTTGTAATTGGTGTTTACTATGTTACCAGGGTGTCTACAGGGTTCTCTGACATTGATCTAGAGGACTGATAAAGGAGAGGGAGAATGATGTCTACTAGTGTAGGAGATCATAGTGCAAAGTTCTCAAAAATTCTACCGGGTATAGAATATAAATCTCTTGTTCCATAGTTTTGGGCAAGAGACGAACCAGTATAAATACTGTGTCCACTCTTTCTTTACTGCTTTCTTGTTTGATCACTCGTCAAACAAGCATACAAAACAATAGGTTGAGAAAGGCGCAAGCCTTCCTAAAGACCCGGGCCTTCCACATCTAGAAGTGAAAAAGAGTTCGAAAATCCATTGATACTCAATTCACCCCATCCCCTCCAACCCCACCCCCTGAGTATCCTTTGCAAACCAATAATTGATATCAGAGCAGGTTCTTCTTAAAGGCTAACTACCTGAGAGGAAAAAGATGAGTTTGATAGAGGGTAGAAAGGAGGGTGTATCTGACCACAGGCCACCACTGTTTGATGAAACCTACTATGGTTCTGAAAAGAGAAGATGGAGATACACATTCAATCTGAAGACTGGCAGCTATGGAAGATCATCCAGAATGGACCACTAAAGATAGAAAAAAGGGATGCTGATGGAAAGATGGTTGAGAAATCAAGAACTGAATGGGTCACTAAAGACTTCCAGAAGATGGAGAGGAATGCAAGAGCAAAGAAGATTCTCATATGTGACTTGACTGGTGCTGAATACAAGCAAATCTCAACATGCAAGACTGACAAGGAGATTTGGGACACTTTGGAGGTGAAATATGAAGGAACCAGTGAAATGAAGGAGCAACAAATTGATCTTTTAGTTTCACGGTCTGAGAAATTCAAGATGAGCCCCAATGAGACCATCAAGAAGATGTTTACCATGTTTAATGAGATTGTCAATGAACTAGATTCATTTGACACATTATACACTCCTAATGAACTAGTGAGAAAAGTTCTTAGAAGCCTCCCTAGGGCTTGGAATGCAAAGGTCACTACCATGCAAGAAGGCAAGGACATAAAGAAGTTACCTTTGAGTGATTAGATTGGCTCCTTGATCACCTATGAGAAGACACTGAAACAACAAGAGGAAGATGAAGTTGGTGTGTCAACTGGGATGAAAGGCCTGGCCCTTCAAGCAACTGAATCACCAAGAACCTGTGAAGCATGTAGGGGATGTGATGATGAGACTATTGCCTTTCTGAGTAGAAAATACTTCAACTTCTTGAATAAGAAGGATGATAAGAAGAAAGTAAGTGGTAAGTTCTCATCTAAATCAACTTCTGACCCTTGCTTTAATTGTGGCAAAACAAGTCACTTCAAGAAGGACTGCCTCATGCTAAAACATGGAGATTTCAAAGGAAAAAAGTTGCAATTCTCTGCTGTTGACAGGAAAAAGGCCATGCTTGTTACTTGTGAAGCATGGGATACTTATAAATCCACTTCTGAGGAAGACTAATCCACTTCTGAGGAAGACTCTAATGATGAATCAAGGGATAAAGAAAGCTCCAAAGGTTGTCTCATGGCTGAAAAGGATTGTGATGCTTCAGATTCGGATGATGACGTAATTGATGTCAAAACTCTTACGAATGATTTGAGCAAGCTATCTAAAGCTAATATGATCATTATATTTGAAAGGGTTTTGAATGATCTTGATATAGTTATTGATGAAAAGTTAAATCTTGAATCTGAAATTGAGAGGCTCAGGGATAAGATGAGTGAATCAAACAACATGTTGAATCTAACAATGAACAGATGTAAGTTCCTTCCTCAAATTGAGATTGAGAGTAGGAAGGAAATCAAGGCCTCAAAGAAAACCACAAAGGCCCAGGCCTTCTAAGTAGAAAATCTGAAGTCAAAACCAATTTTTGTCAAACCCCAGAGAGGTCACTGAATCTAAGTTGCTGCATGAAAAGGAACAAAAATTGCTTTACGTGCAAAAGGAGAATCACGAGCTTGAAAAGAAAGTAACCTTTCTGGAAGCTAAGATTGCCATTGATGACAAGTATACCAGGAAACCAAGGCCATTGACCAAAATGCCTTAGCAACGAAGGCCCTATCTTTCCTGGTTAATTGTCACAAATAAACCTACACTTAATAGATCATATCACAAATATGGACTTAAATTTGAGGCTATTATTAACAGAAAATCATCGAGAAAAACCCTCAAAAGAAGTACATTGATGTTCCTGATTATCTGTTGTGTACTTATTATGGCTTGGATGGTTATTTGATTAAAAACTGTGACAAGAGACTAATTGATCATGCTAAGAACCTGCGACAAGTGAAAACCACCTACACTGTTCTGCCTAATCCTATTTTTGTTTCTGCTTATGCAAAAGTACCTAACCTAAGGTGGTTCCTAAACTAACCCCTTGATTTCATGGTTTCAGGCAAGAGTGAAAAGAAGCAGCTTATGGTTCTTGGATAGTGGCTTCTCTAAGCATATGACAGGTGACAAATCATTATTTCTCTTACTCAAACCCTTTGATAGGGGGAATGTGACTTTTTGTAACGATGGTAAGGATAAAATTGCAGGTACAGGTAAGCTTGGTAAGTCATTTTCTCACTCTATTATTGATGTGCATTATATTGTAGGATTAAAGCATAACTTGTTTAGCATATCCCAATTCTACGACAAAGAAAATAAGGTTGAGTTCACTAACGATGTTTGTACTGTGAAAGATTTAAAGACAGGAAAACTTGTTCTTCAAAGAAAAAGGTGTAAGAATGTTAACAAAGTGACCTTGGATGAATTCTTGTCAACACTCTTAGTTACTTAACTGTTCAAGAAGAAAATGCCATGCTTTGGCATAAAAGGTTTGGCCATGCTAGTTATCACCCGCTGAATAGATCTAATTCTCAGAAACTCATAAGTGGTCTGTGTACAGTGAAATATGAGCAATAAGGTGTATGTGACTCATTTGCAACAGGTAAACATGTCAAAACATCACTCCATTCCAAGAATGTGGTAAGCACTTCAAAACTTTTACAATTGCTACACATGGATCTGTGTGGATCAATGAGAATACAAAGCAGAGGGGGAAGTAAATATGTTCTTGTGATTGTTGATGATTACACTGGAATGTGAAACTTAAGTTCGTCAAAGATATGTTTTAAGTTGAGTTGGTGTGACACTGATTATTGCATGACCATTTTTTGTTACCATCAGAAAGGCCCAGCCTTCTTCATAATTGCATTATATATGCAACTGCCATAACTTCCCAAAGCCACAAGCAACCACAAGCTTCCAAAACACAAACCACCTTCCAAAAACCGTTCCAAAACTTCACAAACCATTCTCTATATATGGCTCCTCGTCCCAGAACCAGATCCCAACACAAATCCAAGAGCCATTTCACAAATACAAGGGAAAATCTGGTTGATATCGACCAGCACTTGGGAGAGATTAGTCCTACGAAGCCGCTTACCACCATACATTTCAAAGAACAACACGTAATAGAGTGGAAGATGTCAAAGAAAGAAGAATCAGGCATGAATGAGATCGAATCTGTGAAGAGGGGAGAGAGTGCAACATCGAGCCCTCACAATGAAGCCAAAAGCAATGATTTTCAGACTCCACCATCATCGTTAATGTCAGAGACATACTCCACTGTTGTCAAAAAGAATAATCCTATGGAAATTTTGACAAAAGTAGCAGAAAAGGAATCGAAGAAGGCCTAGCCCTTGAACAGTGATAAACAAGACCAAGACCCTCGCCAAGAAAATCCAGATCCTGTAATGGAAGTTCTCAAAGACCTTGCTGTTGAACATCCCTCACCACTACAAAAGAAAACCACATCCCTAACACCAATGGAGACTGAGGCAATGATTCAGGGCTGAGAAAATCTAAGACCTAGCCAAGGAATGCTTAGGCCTTCCTCCTGAAGAGAAAAAGAAGAAGGCTGCTACCAAAGCCTTCTTGGAAGGGCTTGTTGAAGAGGTACTCTCTGATGATTCTGAGCACCATGCTGACACTGATGTATCTGATGATTCACCACCCCCTATGCCCAAAGCAAAAACAACCACCACCACCACCACCACGAAAAGCGAACCAAAATGCCTATTGAAAAGAACCACAAGATCATAAACCTCAAAGTCCCAAAGCACCATAAAGCCAAAGTCACCACCCACCAAATCCACCAAAAGAAAAGCCCCAACACTTCTGGTTGACTCCTTTGATACAGAAACTAATGAAGATTTTTCTAAGAAAACTAGGAAGAGAGCAAAGAAGGATAAGCTTATCCTTATTGCCTCTAGGGATATATAGCTTGGAAAAGTGATCTCTTTCACCTGGTTTCGAAGTAATGGACTTGAAGAGTTAGCTGTTACAATTCAGAGTCAAGAATGGACTAATTTGATGGGATATGAAGGTTACTATCATTCACTGGTCATAAAGGAGTTTTATCAGAATCTAGAATACAACGAGGCCTAGGCCTCCCTCACCACCAATGTGAATGGTAAATCCTTATTTCTTACTACTGAGAAGTTGGATGAGATCTTTGATGTTCCAGTTATTGGTTATAATGTATATGCCAAGTTTACGTGGCCCATGGTGGATGATGTTGAACCTCTGGTCTTGGCGAAGAAGCATGCACAGAAACCTACCTTGACTGCTGTGAGGAAGGTTAACACCAAAGAGCTCTTTGATATGCATAGGCTTATTCACATTTTTGTGATTAAGTGCTTGATTCTAAGAGGTTCAAGGAAGACTAAGGCTAGTGCACTTGATATGATCTTAATAGAGCTACTGACCGAGAAGAAGCCTATCAACTTGTCTGTTCTTGTGATCAAACATATGCAACATGTGGCTTCTCATAGGAGCCATGAACTTCAATATGGTGTTTAACTCACACAGGTCTTCTTGCATTTTGAAGTGCCCAATTTAGAGGAAGACACAGCCAAGATCACGATTTCTGAAAGATATGGGGAGAGCTGATTTAGGATGTTGATGTTCAACAAGGTTGATGGTGTTTGGAAGAGACAAGCTGCAGCATGACCCTGGCCTTCAGCACCAAATCCCAATTCACAGCCACAAAAACCTCCAAGATGCCTCGAATACTTGGAGAATGTGAACAGGATCTCAGAGCTGCATTCCATGCTGTTAGCTGCCAATGCTCAACTGAAAGAAGAGAAGAAGAAGGTGGTCGAACTGACCAAGGAGATCAACATTGTCAAGCTTCAATTGAAGAAGATACAGGACATCTCCCTTCCCTCCACCTCCCAAACCTAACCCAAAAACCTTGAAACCTAGCCTTATTACCTTTGATTTGGCCTATCTTTAAACTATGACCAAGACTTGAATTTTCTATTTGGTCTGTAATAATTAATATTATTGCTTGCTTTGCTTATTCGTGCTTGAAAAATGAGACCTGACACCTCAAACTAGTGTTTCTGGATATGAAATTATTTCTGTCCTTGAGGGTAGGGATGGTGAGATCTTTTTACAGGTAAATTGAGATGTGGAGATGGTCTATAGGGGTATTTGGTTGAAAAACAGGCTATTTTTTCCTTTTTGAGGATGTCAAAGGGGGAAGAAGAAATGTGATGGCTATTGGTTGAGCCATCTTTGATTGTGCTTATGGCTAGCCTTATCTTGAGTGTGTTTAACCCTGATTGTATTCGTTGGATGTTTAACCCTGAAGGCTAGGTTTTTCTAACAAGTCTTTAGGTCCCTGTGCTAAATAGGCCATCAATTGGTTGTCATAATAAAAAATGAGGAATATTATTGAGTTCATATGTTTTGATGATGACATTGATTGAACTAATTGATCTTGAGTATAAGTTGTTAGAAAAACACATGAAGACCCGGGCCTTCCCCGTTGGTATCAGAACTGAGATACTAAGATAGGTGAGACCAAGGCTAAGGCCTTCCCTAGTTTCCATATATACGTCATAAACATGAAAAGTTCCTGTTTTGCTAATCATGCTGAGTTTGTTAAGTTCTCATTGATTGTTCTAAATATCATATATATGGACTAATAATATATTGAACAAAATTCGAATATTATACTATAAATTGATTTTGGACAAATTTGTAGATATGAAAAGTGTTGAAGGTCTAAGCACGGAAAGAAGATCATATTGCTGTTCAAACGAAGATCGAGATCCAACTTGCTAATTCCAGGAAATCAATACAAGGGAGATCATCAACAAGAAGCAAATACACCGATTGCCTACACAACCTTGCCATCATATTGCAATCGAAGAACAAAGAGCCAATTTGCCATCCATAGAAGTCCAATCCAGCTCCACAAACATCCACAAACCTAAGACGATGATGCTTTGGTATTTTGGAGCTGACAAACAACAACAAACACAAGCTGCTACTATTGATTGACTGAAGAGTTTATCAAGACGACTTCCTCGGTTCAAGGTGAACGAACCAGATAAAGACCCAAGCCTTATTGAAGACAAGGGTGTCAAGTTGCAAGGAGTACAATTCAAGAGACTAAGTATCAGACAAGTACAAGGTGTTGCTACAGTGGATTGAAGCTGAGGGTACAAGAGTTTTATCAAGGAGGATTGGAACTAGAGGTGCTAAGGTTCAATCCGGGATAGAACAGGGTGTACTTAGGATGATATCTTGGGGATTGGTACAAGTTGTAATTGATGTTTACCATGTTAATAGGTGTTCATGATATAGGGGTTCTCTGACATTGATCTGGAGGATCGATGAAGAAGAGGGAGAACTGTGTGTACAAGTGAAGGAGACCATAGTGCAAAGTTCTCAAAAATCGCACCGGGTATTGGATGTAAATTTCTTATTCCATAGTTTTGACAAGAGATGAACCAGTATAAACACTATGTCCACTCTCTCTTTACTGCTTTCGTTCTTGATCACACAGCAAACAAGCATACAAAATAGTTTGTGACTTACAAACAAGTAAACAGATTGAGAAAGATCCAGAACATCCTAAATACTCGGGCCTTCCACATCAAGAAAGTGAAAAAGAGTTCGAAAATCCGTTGATACTTAATTCAT
>JAOVYX010017237.1:0-22674 GCA_035668315.1 Drosera spatulata
TCGATTCCTTCTTGGGTTAATAGCGCAACGACTTTGACTCTTCAAAGTCCAAAATTGTTTGTGCCATCGAATTTTTCCACATCAAACTTCATAGGCGCCATTACGCTGATTTTTTCCCGAAAATACTGTTCACGCCGGAAACACTGTTCTGACGGAGTACTGTTCACCGGGAACATTGTGTAAACAGTGACTATGTCCGTACACTGTTCACGATACTGTGCAGAACTGTTCACCGGGGGAAAAATAATTTTTGTGGAAAAAATACACGAAAACTGACCCGCAAAAAATATAACTTAAATCCCAAGCTTAACAACGTTTGTTCCTAAGCCTACGTGGGTGAACCCGATGTAGGAAATAAGGATTAAAACGTTCCAAACTCTGATACCAGTTTGGTACGAACGGGTCGGTTAATAATAAACACAAACAATAACAAGTGTGCAAAAATAAATTATGACAAAGATTTTTACGTGGAAACCCTTTCGGAAAAAACCACGGACGGTCACCGACGACGAAGAATCCATTAACCAAAAGAGGAAATAGAAAAGGAGTTACACTCAAAATATTGAGAATCAATAATCTCTAAAACAAATCCCTTAAATCCTCAATATATTTTTGTGTGTATATATGAATAGTGTTTTTTTTTCCTGTCTGTCTTTTATCTCTTCACTTCTCACTTCTCCTGCAGATCCCCTTCTCCTTGGCTCTCTTCCTTACTCTGCGTCTCTCTTGCTTCCCTGTCTTCTCTCCATCAATCCTCTTCTTCCTTTTATACACAGTACCACGCGGATTGAACACGGAGAAGTTACGCGGAGAAACCACGCGGTTTTAATTTTGAGGCACCACCGTCGCACCATCACACTTCTGACAAAGAAGAGCAAATCGTTACTTAATCGACATGTAGTGTCGTTGCTTAAACGACATGCAGAGTGAGGTAATGTTGCTTTCCCTGTGCTTTCGTTGTTTGAGTCTATCGGCTTAGATACTTAACGTATTGTCGTATTCTTATGCTTAGACTTGTTCTATTTGTGCAATGGCTTTGGTCCCAAGTTATGATCAGACTAGTCTTTCCCGCAAGCCTAGACCTAGTACACGTTTCGTCTTGACAAATCATTGTCGTCAACATCAATATCAACTTTACATGAAACTTCAATTCAAAGCACACACTTATGTATATGCTTATCCATATAATCCTGTATCATTTTAGGTAAAGTCCAAGTCAATTGTTATAACTTTCCTTGACACGTTTAGTCACAATACAGGAATGTTCCTCGTCTCCTATCAATCCTTAATTGGCCCTGTATAAATATGATCCCCTCATCTCTCCAGCTTTTGGTAGACAAAGATAAGAACCAATATGTCGATCAAGGAAGCCGTTGATGTTTCAGAGAAAGACAAGGCGATGAAGCATCGCAGGATTGGCAGTACATCCTCGATCTTTATGGAAGTAGCGATCGATGCAAGAGAGAAATCGCTGGAAGGGATTGATCAGGAGAAGCTGAAAGCTGATATCATTAGATGGGCTCGAGCTGTCCTGATTTATGCTCATCAGGTCAGCTCATGTAAGGGTCATCATCATCAATGTTAGCATGACCCTCTTGCGAATTTGTGGAAAGGGCAAGAAGTGGAGCGCACCCTGCTAATCGATGTAAAAAGAGCTAGTATCACTGTTTCATCAAGATTAGAATGAAGCATGATATATTTAAGCCTTCGCCATTGTGAACCCCAGCCGTGGCACCATTACTGGTGAGCATATATAGGTGTTCTTCTCATCAAGAGCGGAGAAGCTGGTTTATGATGAGCCGATGGTGTCTTTACCGAGGTTCGAAGCGTGCAACATTAGGCTTACTATTCCTGGCAATTAAGGGAAGATGATAAGCGACATGGCGATGATCATCCCTTCTCAATGGTCCTTACCAAGCTATAGACTTCCTTTGAGTTGAAGCAAATTCGTTATTAGTTTGAAATAAAGGAGCTATGATTACGCAGGCATGGCTTTTACGAGTTATACCCACGGACTCATGGGCACACGATGCATTCTTCATGAGATCAGCTATTACTGAATTGGACCAACGCGGACTGGTGGAAGACATTGCGATTTCGAACGAAAGAGCCTAACTAATTTCCAAAGACGCAGTATTCATCAACGCGACAAGAGAACACTCAAAGTGTTATCAAATTGGACCAATAGGCATCACACATGTAAAGATTGGACTGTATGGGACAAATCATAATTGGATTTATATCGTATGATCCAAGATCATTACAATTTTTCATATTCTTTTTATCTATTAAAAATTCTGACCTACTTTTATAGTAGTAATTTGTTTGATATCGTTTTTATTATCGATTTTTTATTTTAATGGATGAAATGAAAGTCGAAACAAAAAATCAATAAAAATTTGTTTCATGTAAGTACAATATTTATAAGAAGATATTTTTTCCTGAATCAAATACTAAGAAGATATTATTAATTCCATCAATTGTCTTTTGTTTTGTTATTGATTTTTTGTTTTATGCTACTTATTTTCATTTTAAGTAATACTTTTGAGTAATGATATCAAACAACATGTAAGCAATTCAAGTATTTATCTACTTTTTATTTCTTATGAAAATATATAGCTTATACTAATACAATCAACATTACACGATAAATTTATACAAGATGATGTTTGAGGTTCTTTTATATACAAATAGAAGTTTATGATAACTTCTATCCAATAGAGAAACAAAAATACCCTTCACATAAATCCCACAAAATACAAAGTGTGGGAAAGACTATCTCTGCATAAAAGAATGTTATACATAAATCTTATCCTCTCATGTTGAACGTCTGACTTCACATTTAAAAAAAAAAACGATTTATGATTGAGTCAATTTCATCTCACAAACTTCTATCTAATAGGATGTCCGAAGTTGTCGAGATATACTTTTTTTTTTTTTTACAAGATTATAGAGATATACTTTGACTCACATAACATGAATTGTATAAATGTGCTATGTATACGTCTATCAGAAGCATATTTCTTTTTATCTTTTTTTTTTTTTTAATTTTAAATAAAAATACCTCATAAGATATTTTCCTTCTAAATACTCCTAAAAGCTAAATACGCGTTGATTTCCATCGATATGATCCTCATCTCATTCATCCTCAAATCAAACCTCATATCGACGCAACACAACTCCAATCCACCCCCACAATCCCATCACCATGAGGAACACCACAGAGCGTCTAATGAACCAAATCATGGAGCTGAAATTCACCTCAAAATCCCTCCAACGCCAAGCCCGAAAATGCGAAAAGGAAGAAAAAGCGGAAAAACTCAAAGTCAAAAAGGCGATCGAAAAGGGCAACATGGATGGGGCGAGGATCTATGCGGAGAATGCGATCAGGAAAAGAGGCGAGCAGTTGAATTATCTGAGGCTGGCGTCGAGGCTTGATGCGGTGGTGGCAAGGTTGGATACGCAGGCGAAGATGAATACGATCACGATGAGTATGGGATCCATTGTGAAGTCGCTGGAGGCGTCGTTGAATACAGGTAGTAAAGGGGAGTTTTGGGGATTTGATTGGTGGGTTTGGGGGAATTTGGGGAATTTGGAGATTTGGGGAATTTAGGGTTTGAGGGGGATGGGGTGTTTGGATAGGGGTCGATTTTTGGGGAAATTTGGATGAGTGGTGGCGATTTTGAGGTGTGATTTTTGATGGGTTTAGTTTTATTTGATGTGTTAGGGGAGAAGTTGATTCTTTGAGGAGATCTGGTTTAGTTAGGGTTTGGGGATTTGATGGGTTTGAGGATTTTAGGGTTTAAGGGGTGATGGGGTAGTGGGGTACTGGATTGGGGTTGATTTTAGGGGAACTCGGATGAATGGTGATAATTTTGGATTGTGATTTTTATGGGATTTTGTGGATTTGGTGAGACTTGGAGGAAGTTAGGGTTTGGGGTTATGCGGTGTTGTATTGGGGTTTATTTTGGGGTTTTCAGGTGTGATCTTTGATGGGTTCGCTTTGAATTGATGGGTTATGGGGAAAATTTGGTTGTTTGATGGGTTCTGATTTGGTTAGAGTTTTTTGTGAAATTGATGGCTTAAATTACTGTTAACTGGCCAACTTATACCATCGGGAACATATCAATATTTTGAATCGATAGTCAAATTGGAATCTCGAGTTAATGTCTCTTGAAGAAATTGCTAACTTCATCTAGCCTTGTGATTGTAGCTGTTTCTTTGGTACATTTAGTTCAAAGTTATGCTAATGTATTGATAGAACCAGCCTATGTGACCATCTATTGACAAGTTGCGATTGTTTCTGAGGAAGTGTGAAATTTTCGGGTGGTTTTTTGGATCAAGATAAGTGTCACATATGCTTCGAAGATAGTGAAAAGATAAATGATGCATCCCGTTTCACAAGTTGAATTGTGCAACTCCCCTATATTTTTAGAATCAGACACATAACTTCCTTGGACGAATCGGTGCATAATTCTCATGTGTCTGCTTTCGGACTCATATTTTGAATCCTGGGTTGTGCGTCTTTACTAAACTTAGGGGCGTGTGAGATTGATCCCTTTTGTAAGTAATGAGTACAATGTAATGTATTACACGTAGCTGATATGTTGAGAAATTGTGTGATCAGGGAACCTGCAGAAGATGTCGGAGACGATGGACAATTTCGAGAGACAGTTTGTGAACATGGAGGTCCAAGCAGAGTTCATGGAGAGTTCAATGGCTGGGTCTACTTCGCTGTCCACACCAGAGACGGAAGTCAACAGCTTGATGCAGCAGGTGGCTGATGATTATGGCCTGGAAGTGTCTGTTGGACTGCCACAGGCTGCTGCTCATGCTGTGCCAACTGCAATGGCCGAGAAGGTTGATGAGGATGACTTGTCTAAGAGACTCGCTGAGCTTAAAGCTAGAGGGTGAGGTTATCGTATTGAACCCAATTGTGTTGCAGGGTAATGATTCTCTGAATTCTGAATTGGGTAGAATTGCAACAGATCTATGTTGTCTAATATTGGCCTTGTGTTCATCACGCTTGCTCGACTATCAAACTCTCATGGACTTGATGTGTATAAGCTTTCTGTTTCATTATGCACTTTCGAGTATTATTTTGAGAGTACTATCGCATGCTTTCTTTATGTTAATCATGATCTGGTTATTCTACTTCTGTTGACCGTTGGTACCAGTCGTCTTTGAGACTGCTTCCCATCATCTTGGCTCAACAATAGCATTGTTTTTTATATATGCTTCTCGGTTTCTGTTTAATCTTCGTCCCGAGTCCCTGCTTCAGTTTGGTGTTTTTTTTGCTCTCTCTATTCAGAGCATGGCACGTTCTGGTTATTCTTTCTGTTTCGAACATTCAAACCCATATGGTTAGGCGTATAGTTCTTGACATCTTATCAGTTAGATATCTGGTGTTCCTTTAGTTTAGGTCGTCTTATTGGCGTTGTGTTAGAATCCTACGATTTGCAACATGGGGATGACACAGTTATGAGATCCAGAAACGATTTGTCATATGAGGTATGTCGAATTCAAGGTGAATAGGGGCACCAGGATTTAGTAGCCAGATGCTATTGTTCTTATGCAGTCTCCAGCTCCTCAAGGCACTTTAAAGCCTTGTCTTCATCTTGTCATGATGGACGGGAGCCAGATGAAATCCGAGGGCATTGAGATATTTCCCGCTCTTCCCTCTCAACCCAACAATCTTTCCTCCATCGACGGGGAGACAAAGCTGTGTTACTTGTTCTTTGCCGTTGGGTCCAAAGCTCCTGCGGTTGCTTTTGAAACTGATCGATTTCACAACCAGCTGCCCCTCGAAGCAAGGAAAATGACAGGTGACACCTATCAGGTACTCTTCAGGATGATTGAGCGTTATCTGTGATGAATGAACCACAAAGTTGATGAATCATGAGAGTTAGCATCTGCCTTGTACATGATATCCTACATATACAGACGTATAGTTCATACCTTCGCTTGGTAGCCGGCTCCCATCCCTCCATGCACTTCGCCATGGACGACATTCCCATTTTTGGCATAAACCATACAGATCGAATCAATGCAACCTTCATAGTTCATAACGGATAAAGATTTCTTTAACTCCATGAAAGCTTCCGTGTCCCAGTTCTTTCCTTTGCTTCCACCAAATGGTTCAACAGCAATATGCATTCTTGTGACTCGCTTATGATCCACCCAGTTGTTCAGATCAAAATGACGGAGAGTTTGCGTGAGACGAGGTTTTATAATAAGAGTTCATCAAGGAGGCCGTTATCCGGTAATCTAGTAATTATGTCAGAGTCTCTGCCTAGAGATAGTAATGTGAAGAAGGAGAACAGCAAAAACAGTTGAATCTACGATGAAAGTGATGATTCAACGTAACTTTTCGACACCAAGTCATATGGGAAAATGTATCTTTATCTTGTTGTTTCTGTCTGATTAATGAATGTATGTAACTCTTGGGTTCTGAGAAGTGTGATTGCTGTCTCCGAGGAGAATACCAAAGAGTAATCATGTAGGCATAACAATAGGATTGTTCAACTTTGATATGCATTTATGTCTTTATTAAGGTTTCGTCCACGGTCCTTAATATAGTCTGTGTTTTTCTTGCTCTGTAGTCAGAGCGGTCCAAGACCAACGATGATCGGCTGTCTACAAGTCTTTAGGGAAGTGCTAGCTACGTCCTCTGCCTGCTTTTCTGTCCATATTTCAGTATATCCAGATGTTTTACAGTAGACAAGGTTGTTCTATTCGTTTGGAAATTGGAACAGATTTTTTTATTCTCTAATCTTGCATGGTTAACGACATCTTAATTATTCGTCAGACATCCAGTGTTCCAGGAGTTGAGATAAGATCATCATATCAACCTTGTGTTAGAGTCCTGCTGCTTGAATTCAATAAGGAGATGACAGGGTTACGGGTGCCAGAATCAACGATCACAGATTCTAAGACGGGAATGCAAAAATGTAAAAATGAAAATAGGGACAGAAATCACCGAATAAAAAGAATTAAGTATTCGTTGTCGCATCAAAACATAGCAGCGTGCAAGAAGCTATTGTTCTTATGAAATCTGAAGATCTTTGAGGCACTCCTCGAGCCTTTTCTTCTTCTGGTCCTGGTGGATGGGAGCAAGATGAAACCCAACTGCATCAACGTATCTTCCGTTTCTGCCTCGAAAGCCGACAATCCTTCCCCCATCCACAGGGAAGCAAAATCGTGTTCCTTGTACTTCGTCATACGGCCCAAAACTCCTTCGGTTGCTTTTAAGACAAATGGATCTAACAAGAAGGTGCCCGCCGTAGAAAGCAAAATGGCAAGTGATGCCAATCAGATATTCTTCAGGATAGTTTAGACGTATCTGTCATGAATAACACAAAGCGCATAAATTCTGAGAGTTAGCTTCTTGCATTAGTAGATAATGAGACTATACACAGACGTATAGTTCATACCGTCGCTTGCTTACCACCGCGCTTCCTGCCATGCTTTTCATCACGCATGACGTTCCCATTTTTGACATAAACCATACTGATGGAATCAACACATCCTTTGTATCTGATATGAATTTCTGATTCCATCGAAACGCCCTTCGTCCCTGTAATACCCAAAGAAATACTTAAACAGTTTAATACTATTATGTATATCAACAACGTGCATCTTTCTTTTCGCTAGTCCATGTTAAAGGTAATCACCGATCACACCGTCCACATCATCTCCTTCTCTCCCTTACTAAACACATGTTACTTATATGTACTTATGCAAATAAGCAACATCTAATGCCTATATAAGGAGAGCAATTCTCCCTTGTTACAACACAACAACAAGAACAAGAATAACAACTAAGCTTGTAAAACTTAAGCTTGTTCTAAGATCAGGTTGTAAGTTATGTCTTAAAGTGTGTCTAGAAAAAAATATGGTGTAATTGTAAGTCCTAAACACATTTAGACTGTCCTTGTTTTATAAAGTGCACGAGCTAATAATATTTTATTCTTATTAGAAATTACATTTCTCGATATATTTTAGTTCCGACGATCCGATTTTTCAACAACCCATCACTTTAGAACTCCACAGTTAAGCGTACTTTACATAGAGTAATGCTGGGATGGATGACCTCCTAATTGTGGGCCAGTGTTGAGCCTGAAAAATGGTTCTTGGTGAATCAATCTGCGGTTCTTGGTGACCTCCTCCTTCTCTTCATTCTGTACTTGTTCCCACCTTAACACAAGCCATGTCTCCTCGTGCAGAGGGATTCCTGATTCTTTTTCGAGATCATCTTCGCAGCTCCAGCTATCAGCTCGTCCCATCGGACATGGATGACTCTTTTCAAGTCATGTTGCCAACATTTTTTGTTCCGGAAGCAGGAACTGCAGCATCGTGGATCCTGCATTTCTCGCTCTATCTTTTACGTCACCACCTGCAACACAAGCACATCAAAATGGTATTGCTAGAGCTGAAAATAAGATGACTCCACCAACAAAGACAGTTCAAGGAGCATAAGTAGAAACGAATGAAAGTAATGCCGACTATGTTGCTAGTTAAGAAGGATTATTCAACTACCTCTGGAAAATCGCTGCCAACAGTTGACACTACCTGTAGAAGTTTCACTCCTCTCGCATCCTGTAAAAAGTTATCAATCAGTTGTCCAACACTACGTGATATCTGCAGCTGCAGTCCAGAAATTGAATCGAAGATATGTGGCTTCCCTACAATATCTTTTTGAAGAATCAGACCCTTCATCGAACAAAAAGTTAGAATATCAAGTTAGAATATGTACAAATAACATGGTCAAGAACTATGCACAAAGAAAAGAGAGATTTTACCGCATCATGCCGACTCATCATTTTCAGCCCTTTTGAAGGATCAAGCTTTTGAAGGAGATCTTTTAATTTCTTCTCAACAGATCTCACCTGACCAGGACATCCCACACTACTCCTCGGAAATGATTGAACAAAAATCTTTACTTCCTCTAGTCTCGTCCATGGTTTCACGTATCGGTCCGATACGTCCCGTATCGTCCTTTTTCTGAAAGACCAATACCGATACCGGGTGCTATCACCCGAGTCGGGTGTACAGTGCCCGTATCATCCGCTACTTCGATACGTACCACGTATCGCTCTGATACGATGCCGATACAGTCCAATACATTGATAGGGTGATACGCTTGATGGACAACCAAATCAGGAGGTGAAAGTTGCTTTAGCTGGGGAAGGTGGCAACTCAGATGACGATGGTGATCGTTGTGATACTAATCTCCCCACAAGAGGAGATGATGACGACGACGACGGGATGTATATGACAGATATGGATCATACAATTATGATGCGTCGGGATCGCAATATCAAGGCCCTCGTCATTCTTCATTTGTTTGACAACTTTATCAAATTATTTAACTCGATATTTTGTGAATTGCATTAATTTTTGTCTTATTTTGTAATGTTTGTTTAATTATTTTCTTTTATGACTAATTTCATACAACTATATCTTTTTTCTTATGTCCGTATCGATCCGATACGTCCTCGTACCGACATATCGTTCCATTTTTTGACAAACCGATACATTTTACGGTACATCGAGAACCATTTTTTGACAAATCGATACCGGTATTTTTTTCGGTACATCGAACCTTGGTCTCCTCCGATTTAGCTAGGAGATTGGCATTCCTGAACCCTTGTACTCGGAGAAAATAGCAGCCTCCACCAAATGGCTGCACTTCATAATGATTAAATTTGTATGCTTCTCACATGGGATGTGTATGTTCTGAATGTTGATGCAATTCAGAAGGGATAACTTTTCGAGGTGCGGAAATTGAACAATGAGTTTCTCAAACATCTGGTCACTCATGCTGGGATATTCCAATACTAACCTTTCGGTAATCTACATTCTGGCATTATCAAATCGTAACACTTCCACCACGTTGCATTGAAATAAAATGACCTCAAGGTTGGTGCATTCACGCTAATGCTTTTGAGGTCGGGACACTTGTATACATGGATGAGTTTGAGCAAAGGGGCAGTTGAGATAACAATGCCCTTCAGCTCGGAACATTTAATAATTTTCAAGTTCTGAATAGAGGGGCAGCCAGTAATTAATTTCTGCAGCATTCTCTCACAAACAGTAACCACTTTCAAGGAAAGCTTTCGCAACTGTGGAAGGTTTACACAGTCAGAGTCAGAGGTATCTACTTTGCACCCAAACTAGTTCAGAACAATAATTGAACTCGCAGATAAGAGAGTCGACGGAACTTTAAAAACGTTACGAGGCCTAACTGGTTTGACTATGACTTCCAGATTTTTCACCTTCAAGTTAATTGCGGTAGCAACTAGATTACGCCGAACTTGGAAGAATCTTGGACTACCAACAGAAAGCTTGAATTTCTCAATAGTAAGATTTTGCTGAAATCGGCTCTGTAGGGATCGGTCAACAACAGATAGCATAATCTTTTCCCAAGTTTTCCCCGGTTTTTCAAAGTAGCGTTCATCAAAGTTCAATACCGGGAGGGAATCCCACATGCTATTCCATCTTTTAGATAGAACACATAATCGAGCAGTCTAATTAGGACAAAGCAAAGAAAGGATACGATGGATCACTAGTTCTGGCAAATCTGTGAAGTCTATCAGTTTCTTCAACCCTTCTAACAGACTCTGCACCTACTCGCTTCCGTTTCCTAGATGACTGAACTGGAACCATTTCTCCTGATGCGGCAGCATTCTTCCTTTGCTGAGAAACTAGTTCCGGAATTGGTAACCAACTTTCTGTTTGATGATGCTCCCAAGATGGCTCAACAGGAGCCAAATATTTTGAAATGGTTGCATGCTTCCTTCTCCCATAAGCCCGATCTCCCAGTGGCCTTAGCAGAAGTACGTCAGAAAGTTTCATCTGGAGTACCTTCATAGAACAAAACTCAAGTCAGCAATAGGAGATCAACATGTGTAAGTTATGCCCCTTTATTCATAGTATCATCAATGAGCTATGCTTCGAATCCCAATCATCAGGTCACAGATTCAAAACAGCACATTATCAGTTAGCGAACCAACCACAATGCTCATGGCATAACATTCCTTCGAATCATTACCAAATCAGACATAAAAATCACTGGAAGCAAAGTCAATTATATTCTAGCAAACAAAAACGAAATCCCTCAGTATTGTTACAACACTCCAATCACTTCAAACAACAAACACTCTCGACTCTAGGTGCCGAACAATGTGCTTATCTAAACACTTTTCCAGCATTGTTCTGGTTCTTCCATCAAGTACAACTTCTAACAATGGTAACCCAAAAAAAAAAAAATGGTAGAAAAGCCATTGCAACTTTCACCTTCTAACCTGCACATACCGCTTAAGCGACCCACATAATCCTGGCAAGTAGGCACATACCCCTTAAGCGACCACCAGAAACGACTCATGACCCGATCATTTCATCCGCTACACATTAGTATCAAGACAAATAAGAGCACAAGCAATCAACCAAAAACTCATACAAACAACAGAAAAATTCCCAAAACACAAATCGAAACCCTATATTGTCGTCAAGTTAATAATGCAAAAATTGAATCTTTGCGTCAAAATCAATGGCAAAAAAGGGATTACATTGAAGGGAGAAAAGTATCTTGTTTTTACGATGAGGCAGCGGGGGGTATGAAACAAGCGTTGGCCGGCGGCGAGGAGAAGCTGCGGTGGCGGAGGAGTTGGCCGGCGTTTGATAGAGGAAAATCTTGTGGGGTAATGATCAGTCACGGCAATCGATGTACGTTGAATTTATACGGTAGTAAAATTTACTAATATATTATTTCCTTTTTTTTTTATTCAAATTACAACAATACATTATCATTATATAAATCAATTTATATTTTGAGAAATTTTGTTTTTCATTTTAATCATATAAAAAAATTATATTATTGATTTAATATTAAAATATACAACTTAAACTATCATTAGAATTTCACGATAATTTTACATAAAATGATATTTGATCGTCCCGCATACGATTCATAACATGAATAACGTTATTAATTATATAAGATAATATCATAATTTTATTGGGACGAAGAAAATATAAAATTTACTTCCTCAATCCAAAAAATAAAAACACAACTTGAAAACTTGACACAAAGATTAACATAAAGATTGAATTGTATAGTAAATGATACATTTGTCTTTTGAAAAATAAGTAGAGGAAAAAAAAAATATAATGGGATGATGTAATATAAAATAGATAATAAAGATATAAGAATAATTTTGACAAAAAAACTTATCTTTTATGATAATGTTGTAATTTTAATATGATGGACAAATAAAAAAAGCTTAATGAATTTATGTCACATATAATCTTATATATAATTAGAATGTTGAATTTAAAAATTAACAATTAAAAATAAAAATCGTACTAATTATCTTTCCCGTCTTTATTGCCCACTTGGTTATATGCCCACGTTAGCCGCCGATGCACCCGAAAGTGGATAGCGATACCGTGCTCTTTGCCACGGCTTAAAGTCGGTGGCAAATGGCAATGACTTTAGGCGGAGTTCAAATGGGAAACCCATACACACGGACGGACTTGAAACGGTCCAATTATCTTTCCCACTTTTTTATGAAAGGAATTATCTTTCCCACCTTTATTGTCCCACTTGGTTACAGGCCCACGTTATTGGGCTCGATTCTTCCCCGTTTGGGTTACAAGCCCGCGCTATCGGGCTCTGCGATATATTCAACCACTTCATTAGAATTGGTGTTACTTCCTCGGTTCCGAAAAAGATAAAACACAGTGAATTTTATATATATATTAATATAATATTTAATATACGTATAACGATGATTAAATTAATTTTTTTTATAAATTTATCATGAAATATCAATTGTTATATAATTATATATTTCAACCTAATATATATTATAAGACGATCAGACGTGATTTAATATAAGAATGAAACTTATATTCATATATATATATATATATCAATTTTTTTTTGGGAGGGAGAGAATAGCATTTATAACTTGCTCATTATTGTACCACTACATTAGTTTTATATTCACTTCTTGTTAGTACGGCCATTACTTAACTCAGCTTTAATTAAAACATCACGATGTAGTAGTGTTGTCAAAAATCGGCCCGGTCCGGCCCGATCCGTCCGAACTTTGTCCGGGCTTGGCCCGGCCCAATAGCTGTCGGACGGGCTTTTCAAAGCCCGGCCCAAGGACACGGGCCGGATCGGACATCGATTTAGGACTTGAATTGTCCGGCCCGGCTCGATCCGGACATGATCCGGACTTGATTCGGCCCGCCGGACGGACAGTCCAACGGACGGGCTTTAACCCGGCCCGGAAAAAATATAAAAAATATGAAATATATAGCAAAAACTGTTGACGTTTTTAAGAAAACGTTGACGGTTTTCAAAATTCACAACGTTCTGTCCAAAATATGCACACATTTTTCACCAAAACCGTTGACGGTTTTCAGTTTTTCAAAATTTCCAACGTTCTGCCTAAAATAAACACAGTTTTTACAAAAACCGTTGAAGATTTTTGAAAAAACGTCACCGGTTTCTACCAACGGCTCTTTTTTTAAAAAGGGCTTCCGGTTGATCGGGCCGGACGGATAAAAGCTCGACCCGTCCGATCAACCAAAAGCTCGGACCATGGGCCAGGCCGGACAGGGATCCGCCGGAGGCAAAGCCCATGAGGTCAGTCCGACCAAGGCCCACAGACCGGCCCGGTCCGTTGTCCGAGCTACAGTGCCGGGCTTCGAAGTCCGAACCAAAATCCGGCCCGGCCCGGGTAATTGACAACCCTACGATGTAGTATGAAAAGTAAAATAAAATTCACCTTCTTATCAAGCGATATACTTTCACGTATACATGCAAAGGTGTAACGTACGATTGCACAATTTAAACTTCCTCTACCCCTTCCTGTCGTTGTAACCTCGTTCCCACATTAACTCGAGCAACGTCTCCTTGTGCGGCTGGATTCCTGATTCTTTTTCGAGAATATCTTCGCAGATCCAGTTATCAACACTGCCCAACGGACGTGGGACGATGCTTTTCAAATAATGTCGCCAACATCTTTTGTTCAGGGAGCAGGAACTGCAGCATCGTGGATCATGCATTTCTCGCTCTAATCTTTGTTTCACTATCTGCAACACAGGTGCATCAGAAAAGGTATCGCTTGAGCTGAAAATAAGATGACTCCATCAATAAAGACGGGTCAAGGAGTATAATGAGAAGCGAAAGAAAGTATGATGCGTCCAACGTTGCAAGAGAAGGATTATTCAACTACCTCTGGAAAATCGCTGCCGACAGGCGACACTACATTTAGATGTTCTGCTCCTCGTGGATACCGTAAAAAGTTATCAATCAGCTGTCCAACACTACACGATATCTGCAGCTGCAGTCCAGAAATAGAATCGAAGATATGTGGCTTTCCTACTATAGCTTCTTGAAGAATCAGATCCTTCATCGACAGAAAAATAAAATATCAAGTGAGAAGGGGAATATGTACAAATAACATGGTTAAGTACCATGCACAAAGAAAATAGAGATTTTACCGAATCATGTCGACTGATCATTTTCAGCCCTTTTGAACGATCAAGATTTTGAAGGAGATCTTTTAATTTCTTCCCATCAGATCTCCCCTGATCAGGACATCCCATACGACCCCTGGGAAATGATTTAACAAAAATCTCTACTTCTTCCAGCCTCGTCGGATTTAGCAAGGAGATTGGCATTCCTGAACCCTTGTACTCCAGAGAAAATAGCCTCGAAGAATGGATTACAGCCTCCACCAAACGGCTGCACTTCATAATGACTAAATATCTTAACTTTTCACATGGGATGTGTACGTTCTGAATGGTGAAGCACTTCAGAAGGGATAACTTTTCTAGGTTCGGAAATTGAACAATGACTTGCTCAAACATCTCGTCACTCATTCTGGGATATTCCAATACTAACTCTTTCAGTGATCTACATGCTGACATTTTCAAATCACAACGCTTCCGCATCTTCGCATTGAAATGAAATGACTTCAAGGTTGGTGCATTCACGTTAATGCATTTGAGGTCGAGACACTTGTATACCTTGATGTGTTTGAGCAAAGGGGCAGTTGAGATAACCATGCTTTTGAGGTCATGACACTGGTATACCTCCATGCGTTTGAGCCAACGGGCAGTTGAGGTAACAATGTCCTTCAGCCCGGAACACTCAACAATTTTCAAATACTGAATAGAAGGGCAGCCAGTAATCAATTTCTGCAGCATTTTCTCACAAATAGTTACCATTTTCAAGGTAAGCTTTCGCAACTTTGGAAGGTTTACGCAATCAGAGTCAGAGGTATCCACTTTGCACCAAAACAAGTTCAGAACTACGATTGAACTCGCAGATAGGACAGTTGATGGAACTATGAAAGCATTACGAAGCCAAACTGGTTTGACCATGACTTCCAGAATTTTCACCTTCAAGTCAATTGCGGTAGCAACTATATCATGCATAAAAACTTGGGAAAATCTTGGACTACGAACAGAAAGCCTGAATTTCTCGATAGTAAGATTTTGCTGAAGTCGGCTCTGTAGGGATCCATCAACAACAGATAGCATATTCGTTTCCCAAGTGTTCCCTTGTTTTTTAAAGTAGCGTTCATCAAAGTCTAATACCGGGAGGGAATTCCACATGATACTCCATCTTTTAGATAGAACACATAATCGAGCAGCCTCATCAAGACAAAGCAAGGAAAGGATACGATGGATCGCTTGTTCTGGCAAATCTGTGAAGTCTCTATCAGTTTCTTCAACCCTTTTAACTGTTTTGTTCGGCTTTCTCCTTTTAGCATAGCTGCCACTCACAGACTCTGCACCTTCTTGCTTTCGTTTCCTAGATGACTCAACTTGAACCATCTCTGCTGACGCGGAAACATTCTTCCTTTGCCGAGAAACTAGTTCTGCAATTGGCAACCAACTTTCTGTTTGATTATGCTCCCAAGATGGCTCAACATGAGCCAAATGTTTTGAAATGGTCGCATTCTTCCTTCGCCCATAGGCCCAATCAGCCAGTGGCCATAGCAGTAGTTTAGAAAGTTTCATCAGGAGTACCTTCATACAACAAAACTCATATCAGCAATAGAAAACCAATATCTGTAAGTTATGGCCTTTTTTTACAAATCACCTATGAATTATATTTCTAATCCCAGTCATAGGGTCAGAGAATCAAAACATAATATTATCATTAAGCGAAACAATGAGAATGCTCATGGCACAATATCTCTTAACTGTTCTGCTTGGCTTCCACCTTCTAGCATATCTTCTGCTCACAGATTTTTCACTTCCCACATACTCTGCACCCACTCGCTTTCGCTTCCTAGAAGACTCAACTGGAACCATTTCCCCTGACATGGCAGCATTCTTCCTTTGCCGAGAAGCTAGTTCTATCATTGACAAGCAGGCTTCTCTTGGCTTTTGTTTCCTAGATGGCTCAATAGAAGCCCGAGCTGCCAGTGGCCTTGCCAAAAGCACTTTAGAAAGTTTCACCAGGAACACCTTCAGACACAGAACTTAAATCAGCATAGGAGATCAACATCTGAAAGTTATGCCCCATTTTTCATATCATATACGAGTTAAGCTTCGAATACCAAATATTTGGTGACAGATTCAAAACAGCGCATTGTCAGTAAGCGAATCAATGAGAATGCTCATGGCATAACATTCCTTCGAATCGTTACCAAATCAGACATAAAAATCATTGGAAGCAAAGTCAATTAATTATATTCTAACGAACAAAAATGAAATCCCACGTATTGTTACAACACTCCAATCACATCTTCAAACAACAAACACTCTCGACTCTAAGCCCCAAACTATGTACAAGCAATCAACCAACAACTCAAACAAACAACAGAAAAATTCGAATCCCAAACTTTTCGATCCCAAAAAACCCTATAAGTCCCATCTTGTTACCAATTGTTCACGCATCGATGAAAAAAATTGAATCTTTGCGTAAAAATGATGAAACAAAAAAGGGTTTGAAATGAAGGGAGAGAAGTACCTTGTTTTGACGATGAGGCGGCGGCGATGAAGCTGGAGTTGGCCGGCCGCGTGGAGATTTGGGCGGCGTTTGATTGTGGAAATATTTCGGGGTGATTACGTTAGTCTATAAGTCGTGCAGTGATGGAAAAAAGTTATGATATATTTTTTTGATTGATATGATAATGATAGAGTAATATTAGGTATAAATTATTTTTTTATAAAGATGTTGAAAATTTAATATTATTATCATTTTATTTATTTTTATTAATTATTAAAATTGATATTTAAGATTATTTATAGAGTTAATAGAAATTTGAGTAATATTTTGAGTTTTATTGAATCAATCTTTTTTTATTTTGATCATTAATTATATTTATTTTTTATTTTATCATAATTTAATCATAATTATCGAATGCAAAATTAAACGATGAAAATTAAAATATTTTAATTGAACATAAAATCATTTTTATTTGTTTAGTTGGAAAGTCATTGATATTACGAATGTTAATAAATATTATGAATAATTTTTTTACACGTAGAAAATAAAGATTGTAAATAATCAAGAAAATGATGATACGGTGCCACCGTATCCGGCCCAAATACAACCAAACCAAACGATTTCTATAAAAGAAAATATGAAAAAAAAAATAACAGAAAGAAAAGAAAAAAAGAAGAGAGACACCGCATGTTTTCCAAGGGAAGGGTACGGTGGAAACCGCATAATCCGCAATCTCATAGATCTTGTTAAGCTTGTGTTACAAATAATACATTTTGACATGTAGTTAGAGGTACATCAAGATATTTGAAACTCAAAGTCGGCAGAACCTCTCCAAACGTTTTTTTTTATGGAACTCCAAACATATTCATAAATATCATGCTAAAAGTTCTCCCAATATGTATGTTCGTTGTTATTCATAGGATTCAAATTCGATCTTTGTTTGAGGGAAACCAAACTTGTAAATATAACCACTGGGACGAACACGTTTTGGTAACTCTGTGTAAATTATCATTGCGCATACTTCATTGGTATACATTTCGAAAATTCTTCGTCACATAAGGCAAGTAACAATAATTTCACAAAAGAATGTAGATTCCGTGAGCGAAAAGCAAAATAACATAAATTATCATAAAAAAAACATTATGTACAACTAGATATTACACGTTTCCTCTTCCCGCTATCTTTCTTCCGGGACTTGCTGTAATATCCGAGAATTTTGGGAGTTTTGAGATGGATATATAACGTTACGATTTTTAAAATAAATCGTGCTTAAAGTTTATATATTTAAATATAAGAAAATATTTGATTAATTAAATCAAATATGACGATGGAATATTTGAGATGATTAGTTGAACGTGCCAATAAACGTTACGAACGAATAACGTTACGTTGTTATAACGTTATAAACGTTGTGCGTAAGGATTAGCGATTTTAATCCCAAAAACACTGGATTATGACTCGGAAGGTCATAATTTCATACACGGGATAAATTTATCGATGCAAATAGATTTTTCATGGATAATATTGCGAAATTTGGGTGAATAATGGAATGAACGAGACGTTTCATGTGACGAAACGTGGGATATCAACCCACCTCACCCACCTCTCTCTTTTCCCTCCATTTCCCTCACCTTTTCCACTCCACTCCCGCACAGTTCTCCTACCTCCACTTCAACCCACCACCAGCCATCATCTCTTCCACAATAAGGAGCAGGCAGCCAACGCCAAGGCACCATCATCATCGCTGATCATCGTCATCATCAACATCATCAACATTATCATCATCACTCCATCGTTTTCATCATAATCACGCCGTCCAAACCAAGACCACGGACAGCAGCAGCGTGAAGGGGACGTCAACGGATCTATCCGTGTGCTCGTGTGCTTAAGAAAACCAAACGCGTTCGAGATAACCTCACTCGTACGATACACCTCTTTTATTCATTCACACGATTCAAACACGTCTGTGCATGCTTTGGGACGTGTTTATGCTGTGTTTGATATGTGTCGAATGGTTTGGATGCATTAAAACGTGAATTGGGCGTTCCGATGCCGGGCAGAGAGGTTTCTTGCAGGTTCTGGCCGGAGATCCGTCGCGTCCACGATCATCCTAGGTCGCGGCCGCGACGAGGGGAAAAATCAGCATTTGACCAAACAGTACCGTCGCGTCCGCGACGGGCCTGTGTCGTGCCCGCGACAGGGGTCGCGCCCGTAACAGCCTTTTTATCAGGAAAAATACATTTTCGTGCCCCGAACCTTAAACCTAAATGTGTATTTGGGATATATAACACATACGCATGGAAATAAATCGTCAAACGTGCATAAACGATCATGTTTGACGTGCGATGGGATATTTGGGATTGAAATGAACTAGAATACACTCTTATAATATATATACCCTCATGGGAAATAAATGAAAGCGACCGCTAAATGATTAATGAAAAGGGAACGGGGGATATGGAGCATGGTCTCGCTATCCACGTGAACTAATGAAAAACAAATGAATAAGAAATATCGTCTTCTTGAACTGATAAGGACGACATTTACATCCCTTATGGATCTGTTGGATCGTTGGTCGTTTTCCTTGAAATTATCGAGAAGGTCGAACATGGTGTCCCTTCTTCGATTCATTGCGATCATCTATTTTCCTTGAATAACCTTGGTGGCTTGGGTTTGAGACATTGCACACCTGTATTATCCTTTGAGTCATCGTCACGGGTGAAAAGTAGCTAGGGAGCGATGAGCATCCCCCATCCTCTTTGCATGCATGCAGCGGCTTCTACGCCGATGTGACGGGGCCATGGGTAACTCTCTGCAGGGAGGCCCAAATTATCTCAATGCAGACAAACGATACCTCATTGAATGCGCACGAGAGATGCAAGGCGACGCACAGAGTAGGCAGGTGCGAAAATAGAATCTATTGGGTAGCCCGACCGACGATTGACATTTTAACTTATCTCTGTACTTCGAATCGGTTATATCCTGGAGTTGTCGCTGATTTTGAGTCGAGTCATGAACCCTAAATTAATGCAAAAGAAAGGAATGACTCTTGAAAGCGTTACAAGCCATATAAAGCAATGAGAAACGATGTTGAGTGATCTGACGTCCATATTTTCCTATATATATAAAAATGTTTTAGGGACTTTCGACGGTCGTCATAGCCGTTAGCGGAAGTTCCCTATAATTGAAATTCATACACCTGAAGTTGCTGAGCTTCATTACCTCACGATTATGTTTTTCAATTGTAGGTATACCCCCAACTGCACCTGAAGGCTCTTAGAGAGAAAGCTTATATGCATTTAGATGAACTCATGTATTTCAGATATTACGGCAGATTAGATGACTATATTGTTAAATATAATAAATGATCTGTTTAGTTTTCGCTTAAATGTTATAACTAAACAGGTATTTGGGACTATAAACTATGATTATCTTACTGTTTGTGTTTTCCTTGACTTTTCTACCCTTAAAACCCATTCGGTTTGTTTAGGCTTGTCACGGATCAGGTCCGTGATGACATAACATTCACGTGTCTTCCTACGCGAAAAATCGAGGGCGTTACACTTGCATTAAAATCCCTTATGGAAATTTCATTTATATTTCTCCTCGTGTCATATTATATATAAATCCATATACTGCAATGTTTATGCAAGTATATTGTAATGTTACTCCCTGACGCCGCAAACACCTAAATGAAACTTCCTGATGGAGATTTTCTCATACTTTAATCGTATCTTTCTTTTTCACGTCCTTCTTTCCATGTTAACTCGAGCGAAGTCAGCTTGGGCCGAGGGATTGCTCTGTTGAGATCATAACTTCAAACATCTTGTTTTCTATGTCTTTGGGGGGAAATGAGATGACGTCCTTCAAGTAATGGCGCCAACATTTTTAGTTGCACGAACGGCAATATCTCGGATCCTACTTTTGTCATTTCAGCTTTTGCATCACTTCCTGCAGCACAGGTGTATCAGAATCAAGAAAAAAGTTTCAAGGATGAAAATGAAATTCTACCGAGGGTAGGCAAAGCAGTAGGAGAAGCAAAAAAAGTATAATGCTGCCGAGGTTGCAAGTAGCGAAGGATTATTAGACTACCTTTGCAAAATCACTCCCGACACACGATATCACATAGACATTCGAAACTGACTGCCATAGCACGCCCCTTAATAAGTTATCAATCAGCGTTCCAACACTACGTGATATTTGCAGCTGCAGTTCACCAACCAAATAAGAGCGATATGGCTTCCCTACGATATATTCTTGAAGAATTAGAGCCTTCATCTACAGAAAAACAGAACAACAAGTAAGAAGGGGAATGCGAACATATAACAATAACATGGTCAAGTACTACATAAAACGAAAAGATGGATTTTTAGTCCTTTTGAGCGATCAAGGCTTTGAATGAAAGCACGCAACTTAGACATTGACAGATCTCCCCTGAGCAGAATGACCCGGATGAGTCGTGGGCAATTTTTCAAATGAATCAAAAGAAAGCTTTACTTCCTCCAGGCTCGTTGGATGTAGCAAGGCGAATGGCATCCTTGGATCCTTGTACTCCAGAGAATATAGATTCACGGCATGGATTACAGCCTTCACCAAACCATTGCACTTCAAAATGACTAGTTTTTTAAGCTTTTCACATGGAATGTGTATGTTCTTCAGGGTGCCGCATCTGAGAAGGGTCAACTTTTCAAGGTTGGGAAATTCAACGATTTCTTGCTCAAACATCTTGTCAGTCAGTATGGGATATTCCAATACCAACTCCTTCAGCGATCTACGTTCTGAAAATTTGAAATTGCAACTCTGTCGCCTAATCCAACTGTAGCAAAATGAATGCAAGCATGGTGCATCTACATTAATGCTTTTGGCATGGAATAGACTTCAAGACGTTTGAGCAAAGGGACAGACGTGATAACAATTTCCGTCAGCTTAAAACAATGTAGAAGTCTCAATTCCCGAATAGAAGGGCAGCCAGCAATCAATTTCTGCAACATTTTCTCGCATATAGAAAGCTTTCCCAAGGATAGCTTTCGCAACACTGGAAGATCTATGCCATCAGAACCTGAGGTATCCACTTTGCAGCCAAACAAGTTCAGAACAACGATGGAACTTGCAGATAGGACAGATGATGGAATTTCAATAGCATTTTCACACTTACTACACTTGACTTCCAGATTTTTCACCTTCAAGTCAACTGCAGTAGCACCCAATCACCAATAGATGCTCGAACGAACATTGGACAACTAAAAGAAAGCCTGAGTGTCTCGATAGGAAGTTTCTGTCGCAACCAGGCCTGTAGGGATCGGTCAATTACGGATAGCATCTCCATATCCCAAATTCCACCCCCCCCCCCCCCATTTTCTCAAATACCGTTTGTTTTCGAATTTTCTGAAGTACCGTTCATCAAAATCCAATACCGGGAAGGAATTCCACACGCTATTCCATCTCTTGGATAGAACGCTCAATTGGGCAGCCTCCTTAGGATGATGAAGGAAGGAAATGATACGAAGGACTAAAACTTCAGGCAAATCTATGAAGTCTCTGCGGGCCTCTTCAAGCCCTTCGACTGACCCATTCCTTTTAGCATAGCTATTTGTCACGGGGATAGAGTTTTGCAACCCGTGCGGCACTCAAGTTACTCACACCTTCACTCGAGTTCAGCCTAACTCGTCACTCGAACGTGATTCTTGAGA
>JAOVYX010017238.1:0-22672 GCA_035668315.1 Drosera spatulata
TGTGGATTTAGAATGATGATGCTTAAAGTGTAATTTTATTTAGTATTTATTCTAAACCCGATTAAGTTGAATTGCCTAGCTAGGGACTGTAGGACCCTAGCGGCAGTAATGCTACGAGGGTTTTCTTGAAAAAGATCGAAAAACTCGGACCGTTACAGTAATTAAATTAAAAAATACTGTGCTTAGGACGTAATTAATTTAGAAAAATGATTAACTTAGTAACTGATATACTAGGAAGTAATTGAAGTAGAAAATGCTGTGTTTAAGACGTAATTAACTTAGAGAATGAATTAACTTAGGAAACGAAGTACTTTGAAAGTAATTAATTTAGAAAATGATGTGATTCGGATATAATTACATTAGAAAAATAATTAAGTTCGGATGTGCTTAGGAAATATGTAACGATGTGCTTAGGAAATAAAATTATTTTAGAAAGTTGGGAAAGTAGATGATTTAGATAAAATTGTTTAGTTTCCTCACATTGTATGATTTAGAAAGTTGCGAAGTTGTGCAAGTCAAATATATAACATTATCAAAAGTAATAGTTACTTCTTAATAATTAGAAAATGATGTGAAAATGATATAGGTATGACATTCCAACAATTCCCAATTTTTTGTTACTGGGATACACAAAGTACGAAAATCAACGACGACTATCAGTTCCAGGGAGAACCGAAAGTCCTTCTGAACTTCACACCTGACTTGGGATTGACAGATTATACAATGGACATCTATGAGAAAGCTGGTGTGCGTTGGGAACCGTCCCAAATTAGAATTTGGGCTAAACAGCCTCAAAGTCCGGGCACGTCACACATGTTCCACCTGAAGGATGATGTGTTTTTGCAAACATCATTCGACATACTTCTGAACGCCCAATATTGTTATGCGATGTGGTACGTGACGCACAATGTCCCCGACGTTCCGGCACATTCAGCTTTTCCAGTACATTTTCATCAATCTGTTTCAACGCAGTCTCAACCATCTATGGCGGTGGTAGCGACTGACGATGAAGACGATGAGGACGATGACGATCTTGCTGCTGATATGTCCATCGTCCCTGCTCGTGTAGCATCGGAAGGAACTGCTTGGATGCAATACAATGGGAACGAGTGTTTATCGAGCTTTGACGAAGACATGGACAGCGAAGACGAGGCTGATTTCCAGGGAGATGACGAAGCAATGGACGATGAAAATGTCGATGAGCCTACAAGTTCAGACAGTGAGGATGTCAATGATGCTGAGGATCATATTCAAACCAAAGAGGGTGAAGGTGAAGATGATGCTTATGCTGATGATGTCGTTTACGTTGGTGAGCACAATGTTTTGCTGCTCCGACTCCAGGATGGAGTCATTCTGTTTCAATGTACATCGATGCGAGCTGGATACCAGAAACAGTGAACGATCGTGGCGAATCGATTATTGTCCTGTCTCAATCCGATCTCAGGGTTGGCATGGAGTTTGATTCTAAGAAGAATTGCTTACACCATGTAGCAGATTCGGCCATCCGTCATGGGGTTGAATACCGTGTGTTTGCATCAAAGCAAGCGATAATTGATTTGAGGTGCAAACCATGGAAGAAAGATGAGCCACGTAGTTACAAATGGCGTCTCAGAGCCATTAAGCCAAAAGGTAATAATAGATAGAGGATCAACAAAATTACCGAGGCTCACACTTGCAACACACAGAATTTTTGGGATGATCACGCGCAGCTCTCGTCGCAGTTTATTGTGGATCATATTCAGCATGTCGTGGCCACGGGCATCTCATTGAAAGTCCAAGCCATCTGGACGATGATATAGGGGAATTACCAACGTAGGATCAGTTACAGGAAAGCATGGCTTGCTAAACAGAAAGCTATTGTAGATCTTTTAGGTGATTGGGATAAGTCATTTGCGGTGCTTCCTAAGTTTTTGGATGCCCTGAAGCTAGCCAACCCTGATTCTGTGGTAATCTATTGTTGTACGTCGATGAATATTCCCAATCATGTGTCGTTCACTGCTGTTTTTTGGGCTTTTGAACCCTCAATCAAAGGTTGGAAGCATTATCGTCCCGTGATCAGCGTTGATATTACTTTCCTTAAGGGGAAGTACCACGGCATCATGTACATTGCAATGGGATATGATGCTAATAATCAACTCTTTTCCATTGCTTTTGCGATGCAAGGGAAGGAGTCGGTGGAGACATGGTCTTGGTTCTTCGAAGGTCTGAGACAGGTTAGCCAAATTTTTGAATCTAAGTTGAAAACTTTAATTGATAAGGAATACATACAACTCTTAATCATTTCAATATTATCATTGTATAGGTGGTAGGCGACAGAGCAGGCATTTGTATTATTTCTGATCGCCATGCTGGTATTTTGAGGGTGATGCACGAGTCTGAGTGTTGGTCAGAACCCAATGCATGCCATCGTGTATGTGCTCGTCACTTCGTCAGTAATTTTGACAAGCACATGAGTTCGAAAGACTGGGAAAACCTGCTGAAGATGCTCTATTACGAGCGATCGATCACAAAATGGGAACCGAGATTAACGAGATCCAACAAGAGAGTCAAAAGGCATACGAGTGGATAGTTAATGCATATGATGTGGAGAAATGGTCGTTGGCTCATGACGAGGGGAGGAGATACGGTATCATGATGATCAACCAATCAGAGATTTTCAATTCTGTGCTCAAGGATTGTCGATCTGTCCCTATTACTGTGCTGGTGCAGTTCACTTTCTACCGGTGCAATTTCTATTTCACGGATCGAAGGATGAAGTCTGAGGCAGAGATCGCTGAGGGATCGGTGGTGAGCCCTTTAATTATGCATCATTTCCGGAGTAAGAAGAACAAGATGCAAAGTCAAGTCGCCACTATCTTCCATCACGATCCTGCGCGTTTCGAGGTGAAGACCGGTCGTTTGTGGAACGAACCAATCACCAAAGACAACCACATTCACGAAGTCAACTTCTTGGAACGCACATGCACTTGTGGGAAATGGCAACTGTATCACTATCCTTATAGCCACGGCATAAAGTGTTGTATGCAGTTTCATGTAGATTCAATTCCATACGTCGATGACTGCTACAGGATGACCACTCATCTCAGCACTTGGACACCGCAGTTCAGGGTTGTTCGTGATCCTAGTGCCTGGCCAGCCTACGAAGATCCCATCATCATGCCTCCGCCGAAAACGAAGAGGAACAGGGGCAGACCGAGGACACATTGTGTCCATAATGAGATGGATATTCGACGTGCCCGAGGGGACATCCGTTGTCGTAAGTGTAAGCAAGTTGGGCATAACATACGGGGTTGTCCCAACAGAATCGGTAGTTCTAGTTCTTCAAGGCATAGGTGCAGAAACTGCCGGCAACCTGGTCATAACCTTCAGAACTGTCCAAACGAAGAAGCTCCTATTCAACCGGCACCTATTGCTCTACCCGTTGAAGGCATGCCTGGCCCTTTTCGAATAAGGCCGCCCAACAATGCTGGAGAAGGAAGTTTGAGGCCGAGCAACGCTCGTCACGTACCGATGGGGAGATTGTTCCATCGTTTGTTTTAGATTCATCTGTATCATTTCTATGTCGAATATTGATCCTTGTAATAAGTTCTTCAGATCATAATCCATACTAAAATTATATAACTTCTTCATATCATTATATTTATCCTTGTCATGTGATGATTACTTTAGATGCCACCCCGAATGAGATTACCCAAGGGTCATTCCTTACGAGACAACAGTAGTAGTGCTCCAGCGCCCCCGGAGATGAAGAGCGAGATTATTGACGATGTGCACGTGCCGGGTTCGTTAGTCGGTACCGTTCTGACTTGTCAGGCGCAGCACAGATCAGAGGTCATATGGAGAGACGAGGTTGAGATCTTACTCTCTTCACTTTGATGGATATAAAGGTTATATATATATATATATATATTGTATTCCTTTTATTATTTATATTTTAGGAGCCGGATCGTTTTTTGATCACACGATATCATTCATGGGATCCACATGAGAGGGTATTGGACCGGCTTACGACAGTCGGAGTAGGATTTCGATGGTTCCACAGGATAGTGAACATTCCCATCGATCATTATCTGCTTACAGCACTAGTGGAGAGGTGGAAACGTGAGACGCACACATTCCATCTTCGATCTGGGGAGGCCACCGTGACGCTAGAGGATGTTTCGTTACTTCTTGATTTTCGTAGTTATAGGATGCCGATCATCGTTCCTACTGGAGGCGACTATTTCGCCTTGTGCGGTCAGCTTCTTGGACAGACTTCGAGTGGACGCCGGAGGTCATACTGTACTATTGCCTGGTTTTGCACTCACTTCAGAGAGCTACCGATCGATGCGGACGAGCTGACAGTTACTAGATATGCCAGAGCTTCTATTTTACATTTGATAGGATCTCAACTCTTCCCAGATGGCACCGGAGGGGAGGTGCCACTGATGTGGCTTTATATGCTTGATCGCTGGAGTGACATCTCTGGCTATTCTTTGGGCTCCGTCATTCTGTCCTTTTTATATAAGATCCTTTATCGTTGTTCTGGGACGATCAGATCTGAGGATGGCCACGTTAGACCGAGGTTCGGTGGCCGCGCTATTCTACTACAACTTTGGGCATGGGAGAGGATCACGATTATGAGACCGAGCGAGATTACGGATCCACCATCTCTTGTTATGGCTTTTCCTCTAACTTACAAGTAACTACTTAATGTCATTTTCAAAAGAAATGTAATTTTCTTTACCGTTATGGTTTTTATAATCAAAACAAATTTTTTTTTCATGTAAAGGTGATCCGCCATTAAGGGCAAGCAACTTATGAGAGACAGCAGCTCCAGTGCCCGTCATTATCGTTCATTGTTGGATCAGTATCCAGCAATCGAGTTCATTTGGGAGCCATACATCGAGGATAGATTGGATGATATGCCAGAGGATTTTGTGGATGAGAGAGACAGAGTCGTTTGGTTCTCTCATGTTCCTCTCATCCATTTTGCTATAGTGGAGTACTACGTATCATTTCGTACGGTACGACAGTTTTATCGGATCGAGACGATCCCACCGGAACACAGCATGCATGATGAGTTATATGACCTCACCACGCATAGACGAGGTGGAGATTTTGATTGGCTCCGTCATCATCAGGCACACATCGATCGTTGGAATCACACAGAACGTCATTTTGTGCTATGTCGTCACCAGACCGAGCCCAGTCCTTTCACTGCCCCAGGCTACCTGCTATGGTATCTTCAGATCACACGACAGCGCATAGGTCCTCCCATGATTCGTCGCACATGTGTCATCAGAGGTCTATTCTATGCTGGTAGTACTATTCGTGCTCTTATACGCGGAGGATCATCGCACATGAGAGAGTCTCGTGAGCTACGAGATCTATTCCAGCATTTGAGAGACAGCGCGCCAGAGGATGGACTTGAGTAGGATTTTGATTCAAAGGTTGGATCGTTAGACGATGAGCCTGTCCAGCGCATAAATGACGAGCAGGGCCATGTCGATCCTTCTATTCATGACCGACATTATCATGGAAGAGCTACTCATCACCATGACGAGGCTGCAGGTCCAGACGGGGACGATGGTGCTGCAGATCCTGACGATGCTGGTCATTCAATCATTCCCAACAGTTTGTTTGACGTATAGTTTTCATTCTATTCATCGATTACGTAAACCAGTTTTTTTCCCCTATAGTTTACGATTCTATTTATCGATCATGTATTACGTGAATTTATGGTTCTATTCATCGATTATGTAGACTATTATCGTGTTGTTTTAGTTATATTCTACTTTTTTTATCGATTATTCCCAAAAACAATCATCAATGTATCATAGCTACAAGATCTGTTTGTTTGTCTAACCAACATTTTAAAAAAATATCTGATCATGAAAAAAGACATAAGATTAACACATAAATGAAATATATATTTATCTTTCACTTTATAATATGCACCCGATGTTATGTATTAGGAGATTCCAACTATTATGTCTGATATGTTATCGTTTCATACATCATCTATTATGTCTGGTTTTATTTATCGTTTTCATTCTGTCTATCATTTTTCAGGAATATGGGTTTCATCAAGATAGAGATTAAACTACACGTCGGAGGGAGTTGGTTGTCCGATCTGACCACGGAAGAAATCTCTTGGTTCGGTGGACAGCTAAGAATATTTGAGATGCGTTTACTAAAGGACTCTTACGCCCAATTGGTGGCTAGGATTCGAGCGGAGAACGGTGCGTTCAATGCGAACTCCAAAATGGAAATCATGTACGCGAACGAGGATTCTCTTGGTCTGAACTACATACAGATCGATTCTGAAAAAAAAAAAATTGGTTCTGTTTTCTTCATTACTGTCATTCAATGGGCCAACCGACCAAACTTTATGCAACCAAGGGCGATTACAAAAGGGAAGAGATATACCGAAAATCAAGATTCGGAAGGAAAATTACCGACGTATGTCGTCCACGAATTGGAGTTGGAGACTTGAGACCGTATGAGATTACGGATGATCAATATTTAACTTGGCGTTACATGATCGTACAAATGTACGAGACCGACATCAACAATCGCGGAGTCCCTACATGGCCGACGATGAGTCTCACAGCCAACCACGAAGCTTCAAGCTTAAGTATATGTTCAGATAAAATCGTTGTTTATCTATACTATGAAGGAGAGCAAAGCACGACACCGAGAGGCACAACACCTGACTGGTCTTTTTATGATGGTAAACTGACTTTTTTAACAGTTAGTGTATATGACTCTCTTCAATTCATAAAGAATTAGATCTCTTTTCTCGAAAACGATCCTGCAGCGTGGAAAACTAAATGTTCAGATCCGGTGATCTCCTAAGTCAACAAAAATAGCACTATAAATCGTTGGAAATATCAAACGATTAGAACAAATGAGGTGCTGGAAGAAATTCTTCAGAAGCACATGAAAAACGGAACAAATCCAATATTCTTAGTTCGTGGATATGAATTAGTTTAATTAGTTCGAAAAAACTATCCATATATTCAAGATATTTGTAACTAATAAAAAATATATAATCTTGTTTTTTTGTAATTACAATATCATATCATCCATATATCATATTAAAATTTTTCAAGTTATATCAATATAATCATAACAATTGATCAATCATTATTTTATACAGAGTTATATTTTTTGAATGAATCAATCATAACAAATATGATAATTTATGGAGTTATATTTTCAACATAATGATAATGTTTAAAATATTTTGACTGAATTATAATATTATTAATGGGTTAGGTGTAGGGTGTGGGATTATTTTCCTAGTCACAGGAAGACGTCCTACACGTTTCATTCAATCAAAGGCGTTTTGCACCTTTTTCTGAGAATGACACAGGACGTCTTTTCTCATTATATTTTGAAAACAGATCCATTTTATTTATAAAATGACCTAAAAAGACTCAGCTAATGGGGACTTCTGCACCTGCACTGAAAACAACTGCCAACAGAAAAAAAGAACAAAACCTTTTTCCCAACCAATGAAAAATGTATTCTAATTTGCATATGTCACTTTGATTTCATTCAGAATACGTGTGTAGATTTTTTAAAATTAAAAAAGAAGAAGTTTGCATCATAAACTCTAAAAGATGAAATAATCTCGACAACCATTAGACGTCGTTCCTCTTTTAATATTGAGTATAAACGCGCGTCTAAATGTACATTCCTAAGCTCACAACCAGGTGATAATAGACACGATAACTACAATTCTAGGCGTTTTGCATCGCCAATGATTTATAAGAGTAGCAATCAACTTTGAGAACACGGATCGGATCAACCACACCATGACCCCAAGAAATAATATACATTTTCATAGGATCTACGCTATTCATGATACTATGATTGAAGGGGAAGAATACGTTAGATTACAATCATACAACTTGTCATAATCTAATATTCCTTCCGTCTCCGTTACTATGCAACAAATTTACGCAACATATTGTTGAAGCTTTGACTCGCATAGCGAATGATCATGAGTCATTTTTTTTTAAATTATCACAAAACAATATGATAATCTTAATTATATAGTACTTCATTTCTGAACTACGGATTGAATTTTCATTGTATTGTTAATATAAGAAAATGAAGTTCCTCGTGCAGATTCAATAATGCAGAATGGGATAGGGGCTAACATTATTGCACGTACTGAGTGCAATGAACTTAATTAAAAAATGTCTATATGCAATTGGCCGGTGACAAATCATATTCTGCCTCAACAGTAAGTCTTCCCCGTTTTAGAAACAGAGAAAAACACGTGAATACCAAAAATCATAAAAAAATGCTTGATGGCGGGAAAAAGAGACTGGCTGTCAGGAGGGCCGCAAAGCACCCTGCTCCTGAATTGACCCCACCCTGACTCTTACACCTATTTAAGACCCCCGGCTTGGGGTGGAGTCCCAGGCAAGAGCAGAGGTCCCGATCGAGGACGTTCCTGAGACTCCCCAGGCTAAGCGTCCAGGAAGACGATGGCCTAGAGGGCCCCGGGATCCCAGGTTCCTGAGTCTTCTGCTCAAGCAGATGCTCTGGAAGGGTCTGAGGAGGTGCTCGAGATGCCTCCCATGAACTCGTATCCTTCCATTGTTGACGTTGTGACATAACATTACAATTTTAATAAAACGAAAAGAATACTATCATTATATGTTATTATGGATAAATAAATAATGAAAATTAAATGATTAAAAAATTTTAAAAATAAAAACAATTTTTAAAAAAATATTTATTATTGAATGTGTCTTAATAACACACAATTTGGATGTGTCTTGAATAAAAGGTTGTGGCATGATCAGAAAAGTGATTAGAGAAATCGCGAATCCCGAGAACTAAACCACGCGTCAGGAGACTCAGGCCAGTCATCGGCGACCTGGAGCACCTCAGAAACACTCGGCATTTGAACTCCTTTGAATGCATAGATAACCCATTACGCACATGAAGTCAGAAGTTCATGAAGCAAGAAATGGAGATAGACAATAGACCATCAGACCAAGGATTCGAAATTCATGATGAAAATGATGAAAAACATTCTCGATTCCTCGAAGTTGATCACGATTATACATGTCTTAAGTTGCACCTCACAAACAATAACTGGTTCATAGGTACCTTATTTGTAGCAGTCATGATTCCTCCACCTTACGGTGGTGAAGGAGAAAAATTCAATGATTGTCGATCAAAATCATCTATTTGACTCAGATATGAAAAGGCAGTAGCAGCAGAACATGCTTATTGCGTAGCATTTTTCAGGTATGCAATGAGGTCTGCTCTCTCTTGCGGTTTCTTCAGTCCAGGGAAAACCATCTTCGTTCCGGGGATGTACTGCATTGAAACGAACACATACAGAAGCGGGATGAGCACAAGTTTCCTAGTTAACAATCCATCTACAGAACCAAGTAAGCTGCGAGTTTCAAACGCTGACAGCAGATACAATGACTCCAGTCATGCTATGAACACCGTAATTATCATGCGAGTTGTCCAAATTGTGCACAAGTGACAAAATGTAGGAATTAGGATGCAGACTTGCGAAAAAAAAAACTACATGTCAATTAGCTGGTCCAGTTGGTGGCAGCAACTTTCTGAGAATCTGCATAAACCTGATGGGAGAAAATCGTTGCAGATCTATAATGACCATTGTAACTAGCTTGTTTTGATTGATTTCCAGGTTTGCATGGCTAGCCAGGTTTCTGCGGACCTTAGAGGTTTACAGTGAAAACGAAATCCCAGGGTTTCAAAAAGAAGCAGAACCACTACACATGCATGACTTTGTCACCACGATTTGAAGTATCTCTTCGTCTGCTTGGTGCTTAATTAAAAATACCTAATGTCTATGCCTGATACATACTGCTACTGGTAATCCTATAGGCTTATCCATGCCTCTAGGCTTATCCATGCCTCTAGGCTTATCCATGCCTCTAGGCTTATACAGGGACAACCTCCTATCTCAATACCAAATGAAATAGATTTCTGTACCCAGATTCTTCCGGTCATAGTAGATTTCAAACACTGAAACTAACTAAAAGCTATCGACCCCTTCTATACCACAGACAATATAGCTGCTAGATGAGCTGCACGTATGAATCCTTTCTACTTCACTTTTCTTCTTCCAATTATAAATTTTTACCGTCGTTCTGTCAGGTGCAACAGAGCAGGTACACATGGACTAGTCCAGCGAGTAATGGGCACACAGCTATGAGTTCAGGATACTTCACAGATATAATATCACACTCAACAGCACAACCAAGTTCGACGGTAATAATATGTTTTTTAAGTCTCAAAATTGAGCATAGACCAGGGCCCTCCAACAGCTTGGGTTTGACCTCAAAGAACTTTGCTCTTGGTTTCAAAAATGAGCATAGACCAGGACCCTCCAACAGCTTGGTTCTACGTCCCCTCATCAAAGGGCCACCCCCATAATGCAAGGGTGATCCATGGTTGGCCTAATATATCACAAGTGCAACAGCAAGGATTTCAAAGGATATTGAAAACCTCTAGTCGGTGACTTACTATCAGAGCTACAAAGACTTGATCATGATTCTCTCAATGTTTGTGAAATGATCGGAGCACACCATGGCCATAGTAACATAGGAATGTTGTCACCGAAAACATGGTACCAAGACTTGACTATTTCAACTGCTCAACATTTTTTGTCTAGTTAAAAAACTAAAGCAGGAAACCAACAGCAAGGGGCAAGAGAGAGAGCGAGAGAGAGAGAGAGAGAGAGAGAGAGAGAGAGAGAGAGAGAGAGAGAGAGAGAGAGAGAGAGAGAGAGAGAGAGAGAACAGAACAGAAACACAAAACAAAAAGACTGCAAGGAAAGAACGGAAACAAGATTGTTGGGGAGGGATAAACTGAATAAAATTAGAGAAGTGCTAATCACCTCCTCCAAATAGTACACATCCCCCCTCATTTTCTTTTATTTTCATAACTACCCATAGTGTGAAAAGGAGTGTTGGGAGTGGGGTGGGTTGGCTAAAGTGTGTGGTCTGGGATTGATAGGGGCATAAGGGTATTTTCATTGGAAGGGGTAAGAAGTGATGGGGATGATTAGCAATTTGCATAAAATTAAATGGAGTGCTCAGGGTCATCTCCCTTCACCAAATCAGCTACCTAAAAGAATCTTTAGAGCGAGACAAATACCTTTTTGGGATTAAGCAGGTAGTCATACAACGTGTCTTCTCCCCAGGTCACAGCCTTATTCTTGTTAGCAGAAGAATACGAGTATCCAGCAGTGGTACCTGACTGCCTCCCGAAAAGGCCATTGAGATTCGGTCCTACAAAATTTCAAAAAGCAATAACAATTCAAGCCATCATACAGACAGATACATCAAAGCAACACATACATCAAGATATAGCAGCATTAAGATGAAATACATTAAATGAAGCCAAAGCATATGCACAGATACGTGGATTTCTCAAGGTGCAGACTAGCATCAATTGCAAGAGAAAGACGATAAGCAAATGTGAAATGAGATTCAGCCTCATCGTGATAAGGAAATGCATTCAAATACAAAAACAAAGTAGGAGTCTAGATTGAAGAAATGAGATATGGCAAGTCTTTAGTCCATAGCCATGAGCTTAAGCAAGGGCACACGTTTTCTGCATAATCTACCTGAATTCTATGCATACACTAAGCAACGCTAATTTCTAGAATCTTACACTCGCTTCATCCAGTTTATCCGTAACTCTTGCTTCCTATGCTCTAGTATGCATTTGAAGTCCCTTCCTAATAGTTATCTTCTTCCACGCCTTGCCGTGACTATTGATATTTGCATTTACAATTCACATAATTAGAAGTCAGACAGTATAGCTCATTGAAGAAGTGTTCACTGGAACAGAGAGAAGTATATACAGCCTCCCCTATATAGTGTAATATGAAACGGATCACCATCCGCCCGATAATGGCCTCTAAATTGAATTATCAATTCATTACAGATATTTAGTGCAAGGAGAATAAATTACCACGGTCCAAATTAAGACCTACTTGCAAGAAGATGGGCATTAAGAAAACCAACCTGATCGACCAATTGTTCAATTTAAACCGAAATTCGCACGTAACAACCTAACGATTCGACATACTCATGAGAAACATCATAATAAAACCAGCCAAATACCAATCCACCCCAACAATGTGAGCAAAAACTCTTAAAATGTGCACGAAGTAACCCCAACAACCTTCCCGAAAATTTCAATCAAAACATCAATTCGGTAAAATATAACTAATCAATCAACAGAATCGATCAGCCGAATCAAACAATCGAATCAAAAAACGACAACAAACATCACAAATTCAGAACCAACCCGAAAACTCAAGTTAATCACGTGAACATAATCCAATCCTGACGACCTCCACAATCACGCACACAAAACGACACAACAGATCCGATCCAACGAAATGAAAATCAAAATCAAAATCTCAATCGTTTGATCGAGTATGCAAACGTCAACCTTGTTTGTGACCAGCGCCTTTGTCGACGGTGTGACACTGAGCACACTTCGTCTTGAAGATCTTCTCTCCCGATTTCACGTCCCCCGGCGGTGCTTCGCTGAACGTCGCCATTGATGAGTGACGAGTGTGATCTCTCTTCGGTGTTCGCCGCCGCCGGCTTGTTGTTTTGTGCTCTAATCTGAATGCCGGTTAGGGTTTCTAAAGGGGAGATATCAATGGGGGTGTTTGGACAAATGTATTTTTCTGATTATTCGCAAGGGTAATGGGTAGTAATATGATCAAACGTTTGCATACGTCCATATTAAAATTAATCGTGTTACGTGATCTATTATATTAAATATATAAATATATAAAATTATCTGATAATATATGTTATACGAAATGTTTTTTTTTTATATATAAAAATAATAAATAAAACAGAATTAGAACAATCTATTATATCTTTAAATATGTAATAAAAAAAACTTCTTAAGATTTTGTCTCTCAGCGGAGGAGAGTCTCTTTTGAAAAAAAATCTAATATTCTATTGATGACTGCTCTTCTGATACGTATGATTGGATGCTTTGTTCAGTTTGAGACACTTCTGGCTCAATTACTTCTGTTTCCAATGACATAAGTACTGGTCGAGGAGATGATCCTTTTTGATCTTGATCCAAAATATCATCTTCTACTTGGACAACCATGCTGCTTTGCTGTACATCTCCACTTTGTTTGTTTTGCTAGTCAGTTGTTGTCTGTTCTGCTGGTACTATCATCATTTAGTCTGCTGAATCACTTGGAGCTGCTTCGTCATTTTGTTCCGCTGTGATTTCCTTTGAGAGAGGTTGTGCTGTTTCAAGTATGCTTTTCCTTTGAACCTTAGTGTGTTTTGTTTCTTTTGCTGATGAAGTGGCTTCGTGTGAAGTTATTACTTGTTCTGTTAAAGTTGATGACTCTACTAGTGGTGGAGTTCGTTCTTTTTTCCTTGACCGTTTTGATGTTACCTTTCTGGTTTGCTTCTCCACTGATTCTTCTGCCTTTTTCTTTGGATGTGTCTTTTTTGGCTCCTTTGGTGGAGATGGTTTTACCTTCTCCTTCTTCTCAAAGGCAACTGGTGCCTTTCTCATGAGTATCAGCATCGATGCTCCAATTTTTTTGTTTGCATTTATGGTCACATCTTCCTTAAGACTGACCTTCAACTTCTTTTTGATCAGCAAATTTATGAGCCTGTCAAAGACATAGTCTTTTTTGTCCTTCATTTTCTTTGAGAAGAGGTTAAATACAAGCTGATTTCAATTCACCTTTTTTTAAAACACAACCTGACATTATTTTTAACTGGTCTTGGTTTACATGATCTTTCGATCCTTCCACAACTAGAAGACATTTCTTCAGCACGTCAGCAAGGTATTCATACTTCCCATGGAACTATTTCTTAAGAAGTTATCCCTTCTATGGGATATATGTCATTATCTTTTCCATTCCCTCCTGAATTCTTTCCTTAGTCAGTTCGTCTAGTAAAATTCTATCCTCACTTAACTTGTAGAGTTCTGCAAAATCATTGACTTTCCATATCGTCTCTTCTCCTCTTACTACGGTAGTCTTAGCGTCGAATGAAACTCACGAGTCTACAGACAGAGACAACGTCTACTACAACTGGTATATGGTCAACTGCAACAATAGCAACAAAAAGGGAGCTTCAACCTACAACAACAAATAACAAGGAGGCTGAGATTGATGAAGTCTTGAAAAGGATACTAACTGTAGAAACAAGAGTGACCAGACATGATAAAGACAAGGGAACTTCTGGGATATCCTGAGAGGGAAGCCATGCTAGATCATTTCAGGAAGGAAAATAAGCTGCCTCCAAAGAGAAAGAGCGCAGTAAAGAGACCCAAACTCATTCCCTCTAGACCAACTATCTGATGGAAACAAAACAGAGCTGGGCATAGTTGACCAAATGAATGATTTCGAAAAGGAACAGCTTGCTCAGATTCAAAGAAAGGAAGTAGCAAAGAAAAAGAGACCTGGTCAGGCCTATATTCGTTTCAATGGATGCCTAAAGCTCAAGGATTCTGTTGAAAAATTCACAAGGATTCGCACAGCTCAGCTACAGAAGGTTGAGTTCGTGTACTCAGAGGAAGTAGCAGAAGCGTTAAAGAGGTTGGTAGACAAACATATACGTTTGGCCACTAAGGAGATTTACAACTATTTTTCCAGACCTACAACTGGAAGACCACTACCTGCTGCAGAAGATGATAATAACGACGACGACGACAACAACAATCGACCAGTCCTAGATGATGCAGACAACGATGATAATGATGTCATAGATGAAGTATCCAAGGAAAATGCAACTTAGACACAATACAGATTGAAGTACAGATCCCAACGGTCGAGGAAACAACTACTATAACTCATGAAACCACGAAGGACACCACTGTTATAATTGAAACTCAGAATACAGATGAGGCGGTTAAGGAAACTATAGACGAGACTGCAAAGGAAACCACAGATGAGCCCATCAAGGAATATGCAGACAAGGAAGCAAATAAGGATGTAGATGAGACTCTTGATAAAGAAACAGATCACACATCATCTCCACAAGACTCAAACCCCGCTGCACAGCCAGAGGAGATCATTCTACTCAATGATGAAGATTCACAAACCCCTCACTTCAGCTCAGGAAACCTCTACTGCTCCTGAAACAGCACAGGAAATAACTGCGAGGACAATGATCATGAAAGAGTTTGAACAACACCTGCTGGGAGCCACTCCTATTTCCTAAGAAACACAACTTCATCAACAAACTTTCTAGGCAAAAGTTTCCCCCCTCAACCTCACTTTTACATCGATGTCAAGCTTATGGATTCTTGTCACCACTACGAACCCACCATCAATAGGCTTTGCATTAACCTTTTCGATTATCAATTAACCACAGTCATGGCTGCTTCATTTTCCCATTAAATATAACACTATTTAAAAAGAACTAAAACATAAATATAATCCGATAAACCACATGGTTACCCGCATCAACACCCTATGCACTTCAAAACAATATCACAGAGAACTTGACACTATTAGTCATTCCATGACTAAGCCTAAACTGCAAACCTCATACACACTTCTGTCAATACTCATCACGGCCATAATTTAATTTAAATATTTGTTCATTACAAACTTGAAGCAATGCTAAACAACCAACACAATAAGTTATAGTTAAAGTTGATGATCCCCACACATTACATAGCAGCTGAAGTGTTGAGAATTTCCTTTATCAGCTACAACACCAGAGTAGAAAAAATAGATCGACTATACAGCTTGTCAGCTTCACTTTTTCACACAAACAAAGGCCCATATCTAGTCGCTGCTTCTCCAAAAAAAATCGAGCTTCTCGTCCTTTCCTATCCCGAAAAGCAGGTATAGAAGCATGTGGATATCATAGCGACTCGGGACTCATGGAGGGCCTCAATCTTGCAGGCATCGGCCTAGCGAATTTCGTCATTTCACCACCAGCCATCCAAAGGAATGAATCCTTGGGCGTGATGGACATGTTCCTCAACGAGGAATTGAACTCGTCGTAATCATCGAAGGTTTCTGGGTTACCTCCTTCCAAGAGTTCTTCTCCAGAAGCAGGTTGCCGGATTTCAAAGACGTCGTCTTCACTGCTAGCATCGTCGTCTTCATCGACATCATAGGTTTTATGGACTGCAGACCAGTAAACATAATTTGGCCGGATGTAACTGCACATCAAAGTAAGAGCCAGAGGAATTTAACCAACGCATGTCATTGGCTCCAAAATAAAGGACCAAAAAAAAAAACATATGGAAAAATGATCAGTCATTGGCATGATATTTCCCATTTATTTTTTGTACTCATAAAGGTGAATCCATGGAGTAAAGTGTGAAGAAGAAAACCTGTCACATTTCTTCAACAAGCATGGATCGAACGGGAAAAACATATCAAGTCGCTCCGGACCACCATAAGCCTTGGAAAACTCTGACTCAAGCATACCATCAAAAACAACGGATGCTGATTCATCAAGCAACTGAGCTGCATTCGCTTGGCGCACAAATTCTTGTACAATGGAAGGCAAGCAGACCTACAATACAGATATACCACAAGAAACACCAATATCATAACTTGTAATTCTTCCAAATGTATCAACTTAAACCCACTGCTGCTGAAGTTTGGTCAATAGTTTACCTGGAGAGGTTCCAGCGGATTCTTAAGTATTTGCTGGAAGGGCATGCTGCGGAGCTGTGACTTGAGATGAGGAATGTCCATGATTGATCTCATGCGGAAGCACAATATATATAAGACAGCCTGCAGCAAAGGAAGTAGTGAATACTCCGTCATTCTTTGTCTATGTTACAAATAAGCATGCAGAGTCAGTTCAAAACGATGCATAAACTTTCATAAGTTCATAACCTAACCACAACTGACCTGATATTATCGTACTTCAAATTCAAACTAGTTGTATTTGAAGGTATAGATGTAGCACATGTACACCACCATATAAGTCGACAATAAAAAAAGGTTTTTCCATGCTAAGAACTATTGAATTGGCCAGTGAATTCTAGAAAGTGATACGACCACCAAAACAGAGTCCTAAGAACAAGGTAATGACCACAAGGTCATATGAACAGAAAATGCAACATAAGGCACCTGACATCCGGCATAGAAGGAACTGTGATCCTGACATTTTGCATATAACCATTCCTCATCATCCCATCCCATATTTCCTCTTTGGGGCTTGCAATAATCAGAACACCACTGCACAAGTCTAATAACACATAAGAAACAAGTATCAGCTCAGTATATGTAATACCCCAAGCATCACTAATCATCGGTATGGACTAAGGTTTCGACGAGACTAAGACGTTTAGCATTCTTGATGCCAATATGCGGAAATGCCTTCAAAAATAACGACCAATGAAATGATGACAATCAAGCTTTATATGCTAAGATAAGCAGCCAATAAGGATAAGACACTCAAGTCACATGTGTCTTGGGGAGATTAAGCCACTTTAAGACATTTCGACACCTATGTGTCAAGTAGAAACAAGGTGTGGCCATGTAAATGAGTATGCGTCAAACATAGGTAAACGTCAAGGACACTTAACATGTAGGTGTCAAGCATGTAAGTAAGAGCAAGTCCAATGGGATTTACAAATTTGACAAAGCTGTAGCTATATTTTATCTATAAATAGTATTAAATTGTTATAATTTGCTCATATTACTCCAATAGTATGTGTTATATTTTGGCAATTCTCACCTAAATGAAAGATCAAAAAAGAGCCACATAATTTTATGGAATTTGTGTTTTTTCAATTTTTTGTGTTTGTCTCATACTTGTGGATTGCTAAAGGGCATTACTATTTCCAAGGCAAAATTTGATGTCTCCAAGGCTCTTCCTTCACATTATTTTTTTGACAAAACTATCCACTCTCACACCTTGCCTTGGATATAACAAATTTGATCTTGGATTTATCAATTCCCTTGCTAAATTATGCCTTGTTGCTATATTTGATCCTAAATATAGCAATCAATTTAACAAAAGACAAAATATGCCATGAAAATACAAACCCATTGGAGAGACATATTGGACACGTGTTGCCATATTTTGACAATAACAAGCAATATAGCAAGTCCATTGCACTTACTCTAAAGCGCTATTTATCATGCCTTAACATAAGAAAATGACACTTTAAGTACCACATGTTAAGACTCTAGCTAGGAAAGTGTATGACTCACCACTCTCTTAAACTCTATTAATACCCTAAGCATGGGACATAAAGCAAGAGCTTAAGAGACACTTTGAGGTCAGAAGAAAGAAAAAGAGAATTAAGGTGGAAAGGTGGTGTCCGCCAAGGTTAAGGGCAACGAGGCATTGAAGAAAAACCAAGCTTCACTTAACGAAAAAAAGGAACTCAAGGAACCAAAAGGTAACTATATATATATATAGTCTTTTATATGGTATGGTTCATGTTCAAGGTTTACCTATATTTAAGTATGATTTTACAATAAAGTTCTAAACTCATGGTTTTACCAACAATTATATGTTTTATGAAGAAATCCACTTTTTTGGAAACCCACGGCTTATGATGAAACCATAATGCATATGGTTTTATAAAGGTTTCAACGATATGCTTATGATAATGTTATATTTGCTTTGCAAATGGTTTCTGTACAAGTGTTTAAAGGCTTTTGTGATGCGAGTTGGTAACGATGGCATAAAATGCGAAGTACATATAAAGGGGACATGACTCTGACCAAAGTTTTAGCCCATGGTGCACCTAACTCTGATATATGTCCGCGCTTATCTGATGCTCTTCAAAGTTCTGATCACTCGCTATCATGTTCTTTGTGTGTTTTTAAGTAAGAAAGTAAACATGTTTACAATGCTTTTCCGGCTTCTTCCGCCATGTTTACCCTGAGATGAGGGAGAGAACGCCTAAGCAGCTTATTTAAAGGAGAAAAAGCGTTTGTGGAGTTCAGACAGAAAGAATTTCTACTTAAGCATGGTGGGCATGTCCTTTCAGAGGTCATCGGTCTACCTAGATTAGATACTTTTCCTTCTGTAATTTTCTTTTCTGCACGAGCCCTGCCAACCGATCAAATGAAGCATATCAAGATACTGATTATCAGATTTTCAGGTCATTAAGATAGTTGGGAGTTCATAATGAAGACACTCCCGCAACATCTTGAGTGGTGACACAGGAGGTACAACCCAAGGGCCCAGACATAGAAGATGGATGTGAGACACAATCAAACAAACTGATTAAATCAAATTAGATAATCTTCTACATCACAACCCTAACAGATTTTTGGCATCACTCACAGTTCCACATCAACTGTACATACTTCAGATATGGATATCACATAGTATTCACTATTCAGGGGCCGAACACATTCAATATGCCCACCCTCCGCTGATTCTCCGAGAACTGAATGTCTCCAGGTCTAGAGGCTTACTAATTACTCCCTCCGTCCCCTGAATATTGCAAGAATTTGACCCGGATCGAAAGTTTAAGTATGCGTTAAATTTTTAATAATTTATCCTAAATTCATTACTTTTTGATAGTATGGTTTATTGTAACAATTACAAGAAAAGTTAATGGAGGTCACTATAACAGTGGAATGGTAACTTGTATTTTTACTTTTAAATTTAATCACTATTATTTTATTTATTTTATTTTTTATTTTTTTGGGGTGAGGGATGTAGCATTTGTCCTGGGACAACCTTATAAGTCAAAGTGTTAGTATTTTTCAAAGGACAAAGAGAGCATCAAACTTATTCCCGGGGAGAGAATATACATGTGCAACACACCATGTATGAACTATTAAATGTGCAACACATTGCAAACCCAAAAAGAAAAAGAAAAAAGGCTAAACAGAAAAGCCAAAGGAAAGCACGATAGAATAAGAAAAGGCAGGCATATAATAAAACTGTCTGAACAAGTAGTTCAGAAAAAAGTGAGAAAGAGAAGAAATAAACACCTTTCCAATATGCATGCAACCACAGTGGTAGATAAAAATCTCGCACGAGCCAGATAACTAGCCAAATACCCGATAGAGATCATCCTACGAGACGAATAAAAGATGATAACAATTAGCACAATATTGTTAGAAAATAGTAAGAGACAATATCAAAAACAAAAACTCTATTTTGATTCCTTTGCTATCATAAAACGCTGATGGTTGTGTCGCTAATTATTACTTAGTTGTGCACGTAGATCAAAGTCCATACATAGCACAACAACTCTAACCAAACTATCACAACAATGCTAGAACAAACCCTTAACCCAAAAACCTCCAAGTACATGATCGAGGCCCAAGTACCGGTAGCTTAAACGATTCAGAATACAACTGAAGAAGAAAACTTCTCCAGTATGGTAACCATATTGTGGAGACAGTCATTGAATATCCATACTTTGAAAGTATTTTCCTTGTATAAAAACCTATAACAAGAGAAATTAGTTCATTCTCTAAAACATATAAGCATTTCATTCCATACAACAAATTAGATCAAATGGTTCACACTACAGCCACACAGAGATAACAACTTCCTAGTAATTACTCCAGGCATTCTTGTTTTAAGTTCAACCAGGTCTGTCCAAAATATTAATTTAGAGGCGAAAACGAAGTGGCAAGTGCGCAACTTTCTCTTGGTCATCCTCTCAATAACGGAAACGAAGAGGTACCTGGTAAGGTTATTATTACTGTTGAAAAATTTATCAGCAAGCCAGTCAGCGAATATCAGACCGCAACCTTCAGGGTCCAACGAACAAGCATAGAACATCAAAAACTGCAACCAACATAGAAATATAGTGTCAGATAACAGATTGACAGAAACAAGAACTGCCAAATGGTGTTATCGTTAACCGATTGAACCGATTGAACTGATCAACCATTAATGAAAATGAAATTTACCTGTGTGAATTTTGACTTGTAGGCAGGCATGACTGTCTTTTCAAATGAGTGTAGGAGGGAATAAAATACCTGAAGACATCGACAGGAAATATTTATAGTTAAGACAAAGAAGAAACTATGATAAACAAAAAGAAAAGAGATAAAGAGTGAGCACCTTAACCCAACGTTCACTATTTTCACAAGACTTGACATGCTCAAATGTCAGAACCATGAGGCTATCCAACTTGTCAACCACAAAGTTGCCACACAAACCCTTGCGAGTTGAAGAATTCCCTGGAAGCTACACGAAATGGATATCGACACCATTGAGAAGACATAAATTGATTTCTAAACACAAAATTATACAAAAAATTACAAATTTTCAATATCCATCGATACTTGTACCATTCAACAACAGCATAAGCGTCTAGCATCATACCTCGGCTTCTGCTTCCTCATCTTCCAGCTCCATCTCAAAAATGCCTTTTGTGGGGTCCTCGCCTAAAATGTAATCCCACTCAACCTCTAGCTAAAAAAGATCAAATTTAGATAAAGCGCTAAGTCAAACCCCAGATATAATAGAAAGGAAAAAAGCACATGATCCCCTGGTCACCATGGCTAATGATCACTAAAAGAAGCAAAAATCTAAGACACTCAAAGTTTGAGCCACGAATTTAACAGCCACACCCTTTATTACTCCAAAACAGAACAGATTACAGAAAAGAATGAGGGAGTATCTCAAAACAGCAAGTTAATAATAGGTACTGACATCAAGCTCTATCAGCCGATCCACCACCACCACTATGAGCGCTCCGCAACCGACGAGTTCTCCGATTGTGCTCCGATCTAATCTGAGCATGCTCTCCACGTAAAGTGCCATAACCTACAATATGATCAGATATGAACAAGAAGCTGAATTATTACATCACAATGCACAGGTAAAATCATGAAGTAATCATGCATATACAGAATATTCTATTCAACCCCTTCTCCCAGTTCCCTCGCAAATCGTAATACTATTTAATCCCAGTGAGCAGGTTGGATATTACTCACTGTAAGGCAGAAAGTCTTGATGGTGTCTTTCAACATCAAAAAGATATTGCTTATCACATAAATTATGATACTTAGAAACCATGAGTCACGATGAATAAGATTATGATTCTCAGAAAAAATAACACAACTATCGCTAATTCAAACAAGAGGTATTAACTCTGAAGAATAGGGTTTAAAAAGAAGGGAATTTTTAACATAGATGTTACTAAGCTTGAGCGTTCATCTTTTCTTGACTGCATCTCAAGCTAAAAGTATTGCAGGCAGCAGAACTAAATGATGGGATGTAGAAAACCCCATGAGGTAAAACATCACTCAAACTAACCACACGACATCCATCCGTCAAAGAGCGCAAGCACTCATTACTAGAAATAATAAGCATGATTTTAACATCTGAAAGTTAGGAGTTGGGCTCTAACTCACGGCTTCTTTGGCAAACACAACAGGCATTCTCTCGGTGATTATTTTGAACAATCTGGATGGAGCAAGAGGTATCAAATCTGAAATATCTTTGAGAGCACCATGAACCCTGCTCAGAACTTTCTCCTTCTTCTCGACACCCCATGGCTCACTCAATCGAATCAGCGGATAGGACTCATCTGGTGTGAAATTGCTTACAAGCATTTCCAATGACAGATCAACATACCTTCCGCTTGATGTAGCCTACAGCACAAACATGTGAGGAGCGACCGACAAACACCAGTAGCATTATATGTGAAAGTCATAAAAACCTACCAGGGATACAATAAACTCCACCAATACATCCATGACATC